>LYUA01000904.1:284321-297268 GCA_002093875.1 Calopteryx splendens | reverse complement strand
GGGAATAAATATCTGAACCACTGAACATGTTTGTGTGATTCCGAAATATCATAACCCCAGGTATCCGACCCACATCAGGCAGCAACATTTCATGCCAGGCAAATTGCCTACATGATTACCGAAAAAATGTATGGTTGATTGATTGAAGAGTGCCCATTAAGAGATATATTGGATGAAATGGTAAGGGGAAGCTGAGTAGAGGAAGGAAATGGATAATGATGAATGATTTAAGGGAAGCAAGAGAAGGATATGCAATCATTAAATAGTGTAAGACAGAGAGAAAGAGAGACCAAAAATGTGAGAAAGAAGAAAATTAAAGATATTGATGATGGGGCTAAATTAGGAAGGAAGGTTTAACAGTAGATCTGTCAAATTAGTTGCTTTGCTTTGGGAGTTTGTGATAAAATGACAATTTCTAATCAGCAAAACTCCTAGTTCAGCTTCTTTAGGTACATGAGCAAAAACTGATGGTCACTTTGATTTCCTTAGTTCAGCACCATGATGGTCCACTGGTTGGTGCCAGCCCATTGGCCAATTCCCAGTGAGTTAATAAAGAAGATTCATGAAGCAGTTTCAAGTTATATTGCTTCGTTTTGATTTCATGAAATTATCCTAAATTCTATTTATAGATCTATGTGGTTAACAAAAATACTAAATCATAAGTAATCCATTTTGTTTATTGAAGGGAATCAACTGTCTGTGATTGATTAAAAAAAATTGATTTTAAATAATCAAAACTTATGTCCAACCAGTTTAATGTTCCATAATTTGCATGTCAATTCTTGTACTCTGTAGTATTAACGCTGACTGCCTATAGAAAAAAAGACAGGAATGTGGGCAAATGTGGAAACTGTAGAACAATTACCCTAACAATCCATGTGTTGAATATTATGACAAAAATAATCCACTGATGCAAATCATAAAAACTTAGGTGAGGATAAACTTGGATTTAGAAGTAGTAAAGGAACATGAGATATTATTCTAGCTATCAGAATCATTGTAAAGAAGAGAATACCAAAAAAACCAACTAACCTTGGAGAAAGCTTTGGACAACATGGACTGTAATATAATGCTACTTAGGTAACCTAAAAGAAATTTGAATGAACTACAATGATAGACGATTGAGACACACACTGCATAGAGAGCAGGATGATGGTTGGATGTGGTGAAAGCAGGGAAGAAGCTAAATTAAAGGTAAAGTTGCTCATTTTCACCCCTGATATTTAATATCTGCATTGTAAGAAGTAAATTAATAAATTCAAGGAAATGATAAAGGTGGCAAAATAAATGGATAAAGGAGACAAGTAGTGATTTGCAGATGACCATATTATATTTGCAGAAAAGAACCTCAAGATAAACAAAAATAAAACCAAGGTAATGACCTGCAGTAGGATTAAGGAAGAAAATTTTGAAAGACACACTGGAAGAAATTTGCTATTTGGGAAGTAAGATTACTAGCCATGGAGGAAACAAGAAGTATATATTAGGCAGAATACGGACAGCAAAGAAGGCTCATTACAAGAAACAACAACTAATGCCTAATAGTACTAGTCATACATAAGGAAGCAGTTATGTTAAAAAATTAAAACTATACATGGACTTGACGGATGACGGTAAAATTACGCCCAAGGAACTGTAAAGGAATGAAAAGATGGGCATGTACCAGGATAGCTACGAGAGCTGAGAAACATTCTTATAATTAATTACTCATAATAGTGATGGATGATGAACATTCACTTAAATGCCATTCATATTTTCGAATTGACTGCTGAAATTACAAAAGATATTATAAAATGTATTAAACACTTGATGTCATATTATTAGCATGCACAATTTACATTTTTTCTGTACAGTTATTTTGTATCGTTATTGTGTTATCTTCTATTTATTTGTCCTGGATTCAACATGGTCTACACACATCACATACTACTATTCAAAATATAAAATCTATGAAAGATGTTTAGTCCCATGAATAAAAATAATCAGACTTTAATTAATGCACAATTACTTAAAATGAAGAACCATATTTCACACTAGTTTGTTTAACATATGTATTCAGTATCGTTCACAACAAAGTAGCGTATCTAAATTCAACCGGTTGAACTAATCAATGTATCAAAGAAGGAATTAAATTACAACACTCCAAATTCTCTTCAGAAATTATTTTTTTCTGAGAGAGCATATATAGCATAAAATTTGTACATGAAAAAAGTTTCAAACTTCTTCAACGCTCTTGGCCTATTACCTGGAAATAATTGCTTCCTATATCGATGTTCTTCATCTGTTATTATTATACATATATCGTTTGCCTGGACTGTCCTTCCTGAAGCCTGAGAACTAAAAACTTCGGATGCATCGGTGTCGTCCATTGTAATTTTTGATTAAGTTTATCTGGTTACCCTAAAATACAAAAATTGTTATTAGTATAGACGTAACTTTTACAGATATGCACAGTCGGTATGCCTCCTACTTAAGACTAGAGGGTTGACTTAAGGTCATCCTTTAACGTCAACCGAGTGAAAAATAATAAATATAGTATAGAAGCCAACATATGTATTAAATGTAAATTAAAATCGCTAAGACCCAAATGCAATACCATTCAAAAAGAATAGGAACTTATAAACATTCGAGTGTTTTTTCTCACTTGGTTAAACCGCGGAGGTTACCGGCAGAAAATTCATTTAATATTTTCTGATTATATATAGTTTAAACTTTTAAGAGTTTATTGTTAAGAATATTATAATTACCACTAACACTGCTTTGGTATTCAGTAGTTACATAAAACGATGCAATCACCCGATAAACCTCTCCGAAGAACAACACTTTGAGTCACTATTGTGTTCACAAGTTTCTGATTTCGGCTTTCCACCAAAGCCACACGAATTAAATGGATTCCAGAGAGCTTACGTTGTATTTTACGGAAAAGATCGTCCTGGTGTCTATAAAAGTCCGTTCAGATGCAAAGGATCTATCCAAATCCTAACTACTATTCACACACATAGCTCACAGAGTACAAAAACAACTAAAAACAGAGATTGGAAACATTGCAATATACCGAAATCACCAAAATGATCCATTGGCCAATGCTACCAAACGTACCAAACGTAAAATTTGAAAAATTGCTGTAAACGTGATTGGTTGGGTTTATTGAAAATGACTCGTTCGACTGAAACAAACGATTGAACGAGTCTCTGAATCGGCTCAATAATCGAATCGATGCCACAGTCAATCGATAAAGTGGATGGCGGTGTACGTGAAGTGCAAATTGTGTAAATGTGTGTCGCACAGAGTTAATAGGAATGTGACGTATTAGATGTGGTGGTCTTATTTACATTTGCCAGTTTGGAAGTAAAAGTTTGTGATTGAGTGGATTCAATAAGAAGGAGTTCGAGGGAATTCATCATTTTGTGTCATATTATTTTATATCGATCCATAGGACCACTCCACAGTAATTTTAAGTTTGTGTGGTTTTGGTTTGGATGGGCTATTTAGAAACCTTAGATGGCTAAACCTTAATTTTTATATGGCCCTCTTTTTTGCCGATCTCCTTCTTTGCTACATCTTTTGATTTACGTTTATGTATAGAGACTAATTTTTCGAATTTCATGTGGCATACAGTCATTGACGCAGGCGTAGGTCATGGATGAGCATATGGGCGCCATCGACGCAAAGGTAAATATTATGTTAGGCGTTAATGAACTGGTGGAAGGGGCCGTGTTTGATCATCTTTTTTCCACCAATTTGAATCTGTATAACGATGGTTATTCGAGGAATACACTATATCAATGCATTAGAAGTCACATTCTCTGTCACATGAAAGAACTTATCGAGAAAGAAGTTAAATCAATGGACGTATTAAGCGGCAAATTAACTCCAACAACAATGACAGTCTCTACTAGAAAACTTATTTCTTCCCCGGAGATGGATTCAGTTTTGTGCGATGTGACCCAAGACATAGACGATGTGCTAAGCTGTATTCCTATAAATGTGGATTCAGACATATTAGAAGATACAAGTGTTCTTCAAAAGAGAAAAGTTGGTGATAGTGATGTACAGGAAACTGATACCGAAGGGGCTACCTCGGAGATCCACAACTGCATAACTGCAAGTGATACTATTTTGTCTTGCCGAGGTAGAGACGATATAATAGAACAGCGAATACTATTATTAAGGTTGAAAAAGGCATCTTTAGCAGAAGTTTTTGAAACTTCATGTTGGATTAACGTCCGAGCCTTGTTGAAGCAGTGCCTTGCATCTGAAAATGAGTCAGTATACTTTCTTGCGTTGAAATTACATGCTAGATACCTTCTTTCAGCTTCGAATGTTGCTATGTATGAAAGTTTTATGAATTTAAAATCGAGTGTCAAGGAAATTTTTTTATTCCGTAAGAAAAAATACAAGGTTGAAAGCATTGGTGCAGCCATTAGTCTTACTGACTTCCTAAATATGAAGCTGCTTAAAACTATGAGCTTAATTTCGGAGTTCTTTAGGGATGGGTCAAAAAAATATGTTAGACTACCTTTGAAATTAATAGAGGAAATAATTAAAAATGTAGTTGAAATGATTTCCTGCTTTCTTGATAGAGAGTGCAGGAATGTTGAAGAAATAAATACTTTAAATCTGTTTGCATTAATTGATCCAAAGGCTACGTGGGCCAAAAGATCTTTCCATCACACTAGTATACGTGTTGTTGCTTTTAAAAAAATATCAGAAAGTCCTGTATTAGTCAGTCACATAATGAATACTATTGTAAATTGGTTTAAAGATCAAAACGGCAAGGAAACAGATTTAGGCACTAGATTGGAAAATTCAATAAGTAATAGTCAGATTAGATTTACTACGTTTTCACATTGTTTACATTTATTTTGCTACTGCTTTAGATATAAGGAAGGCAGAAATATATATTTGCAATCCAGTAGTGGGGTAACATTAAATGAAGTATTAAAGTCCTTCGTCAGATTTTTAAATAATTATCCCAAAAGTACCTCATTCCTTCATGAATTATTTAATAAACATATAGCTTTATTTATCAATCATAATATTACGAACTCAATTTATAAAGTTTTGTTTTTAGAACCATTGTTTGATCTTTACAAAAATCCACAAAACTTAGAATCAGGACTGTTCCCCATTATAAAACCACACATTTTTTATCGGATGAAGTTAGTGTTGCAGTCTAAAATAGGTCTGGAAAACCTTTTTATTTGCCAAAGGTTTCATTTGGAAATGGCAGATATCAGCCCTGCAAGAATTTTTTTGTTTCACTGCTGTAAATGTTTAAGGAACTATCCTGATGTGCCCCTTGATACCTTGAAAATTTTATTAGACTGTTTTGTGTTGATTGGCCGTTTACCTAAAGGATTGGCTGAAATTGATGAATCGAATATAATTTATTTGCTTGCTGCCATTTTTTGCCAATTAAAAGTAAAATTTGGTCATAGCACACTTCAGGTATGCTCAGGCAATCACACCATGCCAAAAGAGAGCCATGTCTTAGATGCAGTTACATTGAGCATCATAAGTCTTGCAGCGATCTCAGGTCGAGTGTGGTTGATAGATAGGGAAAGAGTATTATTCCCAGTTCTACATGACCTTTACAAAAAGCCAGCACTCCCTTGGGACTGTAATTGGTTTCAAAAACTGTTAGCATCATCTACATTACTTAATGCTGGCTGTGATGCTCTGGTGGCAGAAAAGGTGCAGCGCATGGCATTGTTAATATTGTGGAAGTCATGGAGTGAGGATACTTTGGAGCACTTCCCCGGGAAGATTTTGGACAATTTGCAGATTGCTTTAAATGTTTTATTCTCCCTGTGCTCATGTGTTAAAGGTGAGAGCTCACGTCACTGTCAGGTACCAGCACTAACTACATCTCATCTAAGCCTGTATAGGGGTGAATCAAATTTCACTGGTGCCTTTTAAGTACATAAAATGTTTTTTGCTTTTATTTCCAGCTTATTGCTGGATAATAAGAGTTTGATGAATAAGATCAGTTTGGAATTTCCTACTTTGGGTACATCCATTATCAGGCTTAGCTTAAGCCTTCTTCTAAAATAACTGGCTTTCCTTGAATGGAGTGGATAAACACTTAAGTCATTAATAGCAGCAGGGCTGCACTAATAAATTTTTCTGTTAGCAATTTACTATCACAATGGATGTGAAATTTATTTGTTAAATAAGCTGTTTTTAAGCATCCCTGACATGTTCAATTCTTTGCCTCGGACATTTTTTGGCATTTTAATTTTCATCTCATTTTATTGAAAAACTAAGGCATTTTTGTAGAGAGAATGTATAGTATGTGCTCACCTTGTCTTGACTTTATAGGTGCTGACATGTTGTTATTTATATTTGGGTTAGACCATTGAGAGACCATAGAAACATTAAAGCATTGCATTCAAACTCTTATACAGGAATGGATAGATGATGTGCTGTGTTATCCAATCCTGTTATTTAGGCTGTCAGAATGTCACCCTAATTCATTTCTTGGCCACTCCTTTAAGGTGTTAAATCACTACTAGTTGAGGAAGAAGGGAGTGAAGGGACCTTAGTGGAAGGAAAAAATCCTCCTGAATCTCTGCAAGAGTTGTTCGAATTTGTATTAAGTATTGCAGAAGACCCTCATAAGTCTACTCTGCATAAACAAGATTCATCATTAACTCTTACCAACACCAATAATTTCCAAGAAATATATTTGGGTCTGCGCCTCCTCCGATTTATGCTGTCTAGTTTGGATACCACTCTTCTACTACAGCAGAGATTTCTAATCCAGGTTTGACTATGTTATAGTAATGCTATGTCTTTAACCTGCACAACACCATTTATGCTCCATGGGAAGTTAAAATATTCTCAGCCCCCATAGGTTATGGAACAATACTCATACAACATTCAATTTGTGTACAACTTGAATCTCCCTCTTGTATTAAGCCCAACAAAAGATATCTATAGCATTCTACTCAGCAATATCATCTAAATGATTTTCTTTTGTTACTTACAGTAGACTTTTAATTATAAAGTCAAACTTTCCAGTGTTACAGTGTAAGTCTGCTGTATTAGCTTCAATGAAAGATTGAAATAATTTATTTTGCTCTTTTGTTGTGTTAATAATAGGCTGCTGCAAATTTGTATAATTGGGCAAAACCATACTCCACTATAGAATTTCCACCCAAAAATACAATTAAAGACTTTCATCACTCAAAAAGCAAAATTTAATAGTGATTTTCTAAACATTTTGCACTTGTAAGAATCCAAACACTTCGTTTCAATCAGAAGCAAAGTACAATAAGTCCATATAATTTGGAAAACTGTTCCTGTTCTTTTCATAATTGATTTAAGTATTTTCAAGGAGCATTTAATGAAGATATTGATTGAAAATTTGTCAGAAGAAAATGGAGAAATAATATGCAATGAAATCACAGTAAACTGTGACCTGATATTGAGGAGTTGCTTTTTCTTGGAAAGCTGTTCTGATCGAGGTGCATGTGTAACAAAAACTCCCAGAAGTTCAGGTAGGATTTCTAATGGTATAGCTATAGTTCATTGCAAATATAATTTATTTTTATAGCTATTAATAAGTTGGCTACTGCAAAAGTCTTAGATGTAATGTTATTTGCAGCTATTCCTAAGGCTGAATGCTCATCAGAGCAGTGGACTATTAGTTGGAGTAGTCATTGCCGAAGTCATACAAGGCGTGCTCCTTGTCGACTTAAAAATGGTCTGGTGAAATTTTTGGGGAACACAAGGCATGGGCTCAGAGACATTAACTGGCTTATTCAACTTCGTAAAGCTTTTTACTTGGCTTTTAGTGGAAGTGTTTCTCCAGAAATAAAGGTAAGTTCACAATAAATGTAGTGCATGATAAATACATAGTTTGTTTACAAGATGACAGACTTGGAATTTCACGCAACTATAAAATATAAAAATATCTAATAAATTTTCTTATGGTGTCACTTCACTTGGTTTGAAATAATTCCCATTGACTAAATATAATTAGTAATTCATCTGTTAATATTGGACAGAAAGGAAAATGAATGAAGTTTTGGGAATGGTAAGGGAGGAGAGAAGGCTATTGGGAGAGATCCAAAGAATCCAGGAAAAGTGGATGCTGAGTGGCAATGGATTGTTGAAGAATCTGGTAGAGGGAGGGAATTTTGGATGGAATGAATGGTGGCAGAAAGGGTTATTTTAGGGTTGAAGTTGTGTGTCCTTCAGAAACCTACCCAAACCAGTAGATTACTGAATAACAATTTGTTTTTGAGATGATAGCTGTAAGTTACCACTGTGATTCCATGCGAAGACAACTGTTTTTCATAAATTTCATTTTGCATATGACATTAGAAATATTTCATTTAAGTTACTTAACATGGAAAAAATTCATCAGTAGTGTTGTTAAGCAATCACAACATCAACTATTAACCATTCAAAATATCTTTGTCAATGACCTTTCAGGCAAGCTAGGAACTTGTCGAGTGTCTCTGCTACAAGGGGGGGAGGAGTACTCCCAGAAGGGGAAAACTGAACAGCAGTGTTGCTATTTCTCTCTGAATCCATGTGACGTAAGGCATGTTCCTTTCACAATTAAGTACGATATGCAATCACTCTTGGCAACAATGCACTAGGAGAGATGAATTTCACTCGGAAGTAGGGAAGCAACTGAATTAGGCCCTGCCCACCTCATTGCTGTTGGTTTCCACAAATTCACATGATTATTACCATCCCCCCACCCCTGAGTGACAAAGATATTTTGAATGGATAATATAAGCAAACATCTGAAATGCCTCATGCCCCGAGCATTTCAAGTGAATGATCTTCTACTGTATATACTGACTATAGTTGTATTAAGTAAAAAGCCATGTGGTAAATTAATAATTGTTTTCATTAACTATTTCTCTTAAAGAGTAAGTTGCATGCAATTAATGTTGGTGAAATATTATGGCATAAAATCCTGTTTATGTGCATTTCAGTAATGGCTTTTTTGTACTGTAGTTAATTTTGAACATAATTAAATAAATGTCTAAGAGGTATGTATAATATCTAATTTACTTTCAGTGCAATGTGCTAATGGAAATACTTGAGGAAGTGCAGAAAGTATATGGTAATATGCCAAATTCTTCCCAGTATAAGCTTAACTCGACTGGAGATATCACTTCTCCCATACTATTCCCTGAAGATTTAATTGGCATTAAGTTGGCTATAAGGTATTCTCATTAATTTGCTTCTCCAAATTGGTCAAGAGATAAATAAAATTAATTTCTTTAGTATGCCTATGATGAACCAATTGCACCTCTGAATAAGTGTGCTGGCTTAATTTAGCCATAAGCACACTAAATGATGGTCCAAGTTTTCAATCTGAGGCTATTGAAATATTATGCTAATGATGATCTCATGCTCACAAGATGCTCCTTGGCTGTAGGTTCCTTACTGGCTGGAAAAATGGCTATTTTTGCAATGTGTGGTTATGAATGCATGTTTGGATTCACCATATTAGAGTTCCTCCGCACTTTGCAGTAATGGCAAGATTTTACATTCAGTATGGCATAGCCTGAGTTGAGCTCTTGGGGTATTCTGAAGCTTATAACAAAGGATATAAATTGATTTAATTTTGATTTGCATTCTCCATTTGGATGTAATGAATGACGTTATTGTGACTTTCATTTCAACATAAGGAATTTAAGTTATGCTTGCATTACCTTTATTGATGAGCGTAATTTTTTTGAATAGTGGTAATTTATTTCAAATTACTTTTAACTTTTCTTATTTCTTTCAGATATGGAGTCAAGTTAAATCTGCTGCTGCCAACGCCTATTGTGCATTCCAACTTTGTATATATGCTTCGATCAAGTCACAGCCTTATTAAAATTGTCAGAAATGAGTTTTTAGGTTTTGATTGGTTTTTAGCCACTGTGTTTCTGATGTGCTGTGGGAACATTGACAGGTGAATTCTTTTGTGTAATTATGATAATAATAGTAGTATATATGTTAGGCAATGAATTTTTCCCCTGGTAGATTATTTGCTAATATCCTTATGAATTGCAAATTAGTAACTAAACTGCCTGATTACCATACTAACTCTAAAGCAGGGTAGCCATTCACTTTCTGGATTCTAATTTACAAATTTTTCCCCATGATTGTGCAGTCTTTTTTTGAATGTTTCCCGCAAAAGCTACTGACCTATAATATTGATTGAAATGATAGATAATGCTATCTAATTTATTCTACTGGAAACATGGTATAATACTTTTTAAAACATTTTTTTAAAGTCAGAAGTTTGATGTTTAAGTTTCATCATTTTAAGATGGTAAGAACCAAGTTCCCTGTAAACTTAGCTACAGGAGACCAATCCTAACTTCAATCAATTCAACTTCCTTTTCCCCTGTGCCTACCACTGGCATCACTACAGTCGGTTCTATAATAATAATAATTACTATTCACTCAGTTGATCAGTAGACATAGAACAAGTCATATAGCTCAATGAAGACAAAACATGCGCAAGGAATAAATTAACCAACACGCAGACATGTAAATTATAACTCAAATTTCCAGTTCAAGTAAGTTTGGGTTAATCTCTTTTTTTATCCATTCAGAAAGTCTTGGACAGAATAGAATGCCTTGTTTATTAGAAATTTCTTTAGTTTTATTTTGAAGGCCTGGTACTAGATATCTTTTTGAAATCCTGAGGGATTTTGTTATATGTGGGAGAGGCAGCATGATGCGGGGCCTTTTTGGCCATTATAATACCGTATAAATTATGTCTCTTGTTTTTGTTGGCTGAAGGCCTTGCTGGCTTAAGAGGCATTAATGATTATAATTTTATTGAAGCATAATTTACAGAAGCATTACAAACACATTAGACCTTGTCAAGATTTACAGAGGTTCTAAAATGGATTTTCAATAAGCCATGTGGTCAGTATACAGTTTACTTTAAAATACTAATAAAATTTTGTATATCAACAGGTAATTTTTTGAATTATTTTAACCAACTGGTAGATTATCGTTAATAATGATACTATGATGCTGGTTCATTATTTCTTGCTCCTGCGGAAAAGCAGGTCAATTCAATGACTATTCCTCATATTGTAATTGTGAATGTCATTCCTCCTACCACAATTAACAGTTTTTGTCTTTGTGTAGACCAATACTTCTAGAATGTGCAGGTCTATTTCAGTTATTATTTGTTTTCTAATGAATAGGTGTTTATAATGATTATCTGACTTGGCATCAGCTAAAATCCTTAACACTTTTTTGTGTAGTCTCAGAAAAGTTTTCATATCATAACCATTACCCCACACAGGAATACCATAGAGCAAAAGTAATCTTTTTGGTTATTTAGTCTTGAAAGCTTAATAAAAAGATATACATACATACAGTTTTGGATAGCATGTTGCAAGTAATGGATATATGTACCTTCCACGTCAGTTTGGAATCCACATGGAAACCCAACAGTTTTACAGGCTCCATATCTTTATGTACATTTTTGAGGATATTGAGTATTGGTTGATGATATCTGCGTTGTTTCATCCTGACATGGGAATGCGAGAGCAACGCGAAAACCCAGATATGTGCTAATCACCATGGAAGCCTTTGGAGCAATGACTATTAATTGAGTTTATTTTCATTCATTGCAAAAGCATTTGCTAAAGACCAATTTGATGCATCCTGAAGTGCTTTTAATGATTGAGCTTTCAGGACATCAACCTCTTTGCTTGCATTAACAAAGTAACATAATCAGTATACTCCTGGGAGCTGCCATTAAAATTTTTATCAAAATCATTCATCAAGATTAAAGAGAGTTGTGGTCCTGGGACTGATCCCTGGGGGATACCATAGACATAACTAAACCGCTGTTAGCTCTCACCATTAACAAATGCTATTTGTCCAATATTACAAAGGTATGATTCAAACAAATTCAGTGCATTACCTCTTATACCATAGTATTACAATTTAGAAATCAAAACTTGCAAGCTCAGTGCATTCAAATGCCTTGCTCAGGTTGCATAATGTTAGATGGCTTTCATCAGGTTATTTCACAAGTAAAATATCTATCCTCCGTAGGGGATGTATGATAGATGGGTATGGATTATGGCATAGGCATACATGAATACCCATGTTTCATATTTTACAAAAGTTGATAGCAATAATGCAATTTGAATGGTTTTGAATAAATAGAAGAAAGATGTAAGCACTTTTTCACTATTTATTTTTATTAATCCACGCATGTTTTTTCATCAGAAATGTAGAACCATGTTGTTTATTTGGGTTCCTGTAAGATCCTGATTATTGCTATGGTTGATTCATATCTATCTTGTGGAATTTTGATGCTGAAATTGTTAAAATAAAGCTTTGTGTATGGCTGTGCCCAATCCATGATACCCCCACTAACAAATTTAGTTATCTATGTATCATGGCGGTTCCAATGGCAACTTTACTACGTATATATTTTATTTACGTATAGGAAATCCAACCTTAAGTCTACTATTTTTTGTTTTTACCATCAATTGCATGTGTAATTGCCTAAGCTAAGCTGTTACCGCTTTTAAACATTAAATAAACATTCATCTCATTGAAAATTTCCCAGCTTTTATCCAGTTTTCTCAACCGAGTGGCTACCTTGTAAAACCTACTTTTTGCATTAGTTAAATTATATATTATTAAAATGAACAATGCTACATAAAATCTATTGAAGTGCAATGTACTCAATAATGATGCTTAAAAGTTAATCCACTTTTTTATGGATTTTCACAAATTATGGTTCTGATAATAGTTTTACAACTCTGCCTCCATTAACTATGAGTAATAAGTATGCCTCGCCTCCTTTTTTTATATATATGTCTTATGATCCTTTTTTATGTAAATGCAGACTAATAAATTCTAATGAAATGAAACTCCCAAATGTTATGTTGCATATACAGTGGAAGCCCAATATAACGAGAACGGCATATTACGAGAATCCT
>LYUA01000904.1:247647-257852 GCA_002093875.1 Calopteryx splendens | reverse complement strand
TCTATATTTTTTGTGGAGTTTTTGACCGTATGTGTGGACAGAAAACCATACGGCCCTAAAAGCGATAACCCCGCAATACAACCTCACTTCGTGTCACCTCATCAAGTGGTCAAAATTTTTTTGTCTTATTAGCGGCTGCTTTAGACAGGTTTCACTGTGCTTAGATAATTTTTCGTAATTATTTTTTTCAAAATGATTACTATTTTGTGATGGGTGTATTTTTGGCACAAATTGGAAGTGGTAACACTGTACTCGAACACAGTTATGTGGTGAAGAAAATATCAGAATAATAATTTCAAACTGACTACTGGTGTCTAACAGAAATTCTATGTTTAGATTGTATAATTAAGACTTAGGGAGTAACAAAATGATGGACAAGGTATTCCAGAATTAGTGAAACCAATGGATATATATATAACAACAATGGGTTTTTAAAAGTTATTCTTAAGAACAAATCATAAAAAGGAAACCGTTAGTGATACATGACCATTAATAAATTACATTTTTATATGCTTGTAATTGGATAACTGAAGAAAATCTGTAAAACAACCATCTATAATAGATATTTTTTTGCTTGAATATTAGAATAATTTTATAAATCAGATTGACAAAATGATTTTAAAATGGTGAATTATTTAATATTGAAAACCATTGTGGAGATTACAAAAATAACTTCTTGCCCCCACTATCCTTGAAGGGCTAGGGCAAGCCCTGGTTTTCAAACTCAGGTCTGATAGAAATTAAGAATAATGGTAACAACATCCATCTCTAAGGCTTCACACAGGCAATTCCATTATTATTAGTAATTTATAATGAATCTGCCTGAAGTGATTTTAATAATCTCCAATACATTATTTTGGTAATTAAATGTGGAGATGCAAAACTTGTTTTAAACATATACTTAAATCTTTACTTTTAACCACCGTGTGGTGTAATTTGCTGTTTGATATTAAATATTCCTGATGCTTCATTTACACACCAACACAAAGAAGGTTGCTATAACATAAGTAGCAACATGTCAGATGGTGTCTTTAAGGACATTTACCAGTTACAATAAGCAACATGAGTAACAAAGAAAGGAATGGACCACATTCTCAATTACCCCACACATGCTACACTAACATGTATCTAAGTATCATCCTCTTAAACCAATATTCACATTTATATGATGGCTATCCTGAAAGTTCTACTAGTTTCGAAATAAAAAAAACTATGCAAATTTTCTTCAGGTGATTTTTTCATTTTTGTAACATACGTATCTACTCTATTTTTCCTATTCGTCTATTCCTCCACATAATAAACACCAATGGTCAAACATTTTTCCTGGCATATCACCAATTTTTCGATTCCTTCTCAATAGTACTCTCCCACCAGATTCCACAACTGCTTGGCACGTTAAAAACTTGAAGGCGTCGAAATTCTGGATCACATTGTGACAGGAGATGAAACTTGGGTCCATCATGTCACTAATGAGCATGAATGCCAGTCCCTCGATTGGCATTACAAGGGATCACCAAAGCCACCCAAGTTCTTTCGACACACAAGATTATGGCTTCAGTGTTTTGGTACCATAAAGGTCACCTCTTGGCTGACTTTATACGCCGCAATGCAACAACCAATGCAGATGCACATCGTGAAACATTGAGTAGGCTGAGAAGACCCATCAAAAACAAGTATTGTGGATTATGGAGTCAGAGTGTGGTGCTCCTCCATGTCAACACCTGTCCTCATGAGGTGAAGCAGACCAAAAAGTGTTAGATGAATTCAAGCAGGAAGTTTTTGACCATCCCCTGAACATCCTGGACCTTGTTCCCAGGGACTTCCACTGGTTATTATGATTGAAAACATTATTGGGAGATGAAAACTTTACAGAAGACAATGAGGTTGACCTCAGCGTGACAAAGTGGTTGCAGAATGTGGTGGGAGAGGATTATTGAGGAGGAATCAAAAAATAGGCGATGCACTATAAATATGTATTAACATCGCGGTGATTATGTGGAATAATGAGTAAATATATGTGTTACTCAACTTGAAAACCATCACCAAAACATAATTTGAATAGTTTTTATTTTGAAATGGTCAGAGGTTTCTGGATGACCCTCATAGCAAAGACTTGGGTGGTATGATAGAGGGGTAAATGTCAGAGTTCCTAGTTTTCTGAATGAGACACTATAGTTCACTTCCTCAGTAAGGTCAAGTTGGATGGGCTGTAGTAAATATAGAATAGAAAACTACAGACATAAGTGTTTTAGGTGTCTCAATTCGTAGTTCATATAATCCTACTAATTTCTAAATATGTTAACCTTTCAATTGACAGTTCATTAAAAAAGCAACAAAGTCATGGTTTCCATTTCAAAAACCATTGAAAATAGAAATATTAGGATTGTTCCACATCAAGTTCAGGTATATAATGCATTTTTTGATGAACCTATTATGCCTTTACACTTTAATCTGTTGCCTAAATTTGAATAATTATGGTACATGTAGCTAACTATAAGTCAATTCCTCGTTCACTTGGAAAATGCATTATTCCTTTGTATCTATTTTGCGAACTCTTCAGCCACTTTTTCTTTGATTCCCGCCAGCCTTTTACCATTCAATTTCTTTCTTTCATAGTAATTCACTGTGAATAAACCAATCTATTTATTCCTTGTTTCATTTTATATAATAAACCATATTAATCAACCCGATGGTGCGTTTGATAGGTGCGGGTAGATCTCACCCAATACTAACCCCAACGGCTTGTGAAATTTACACATCAGCGTATGGGGGGCAGTACTTTCCCCTATGTCGACAGCGATTTACCAGGATGACCTGATACCCAAAACAGCTTGGGTGAAGCTGAGGGTGCTCAGAGGCGTCTCCCTGAATCAAACACAGGATTTACGCTAAATAGCCCAGCGCTCTACCAACTGGAATTTTGACACTATACGTAAATGTAATTTCTACTTTGAGTTTCCTAATGGACAACTTATTTTGCTGCCGCGGGTGATGTCACTTCGCTCCTTCAAAGCGATTCAAGGAAATCCTCGTCGCTGAAACACTAAACCCAACTGGGAAGGGCCGCGGCCGTCCGGCTGTCTGGCGACAGCGGTAGAGCCGGGGAAACGCAATGACTCCCAGCGACAGTAGTTATAGCGTAAATAAATTGCCATGCCTATAACTGACAAGCGAAACAGCGAAAAAATGTTGCAAAGCCTCCGGCGGCCTTACCAACTACAGAAGCGTACCAAATAAAATGTCATACGCGGTGTGAGGGTTGTAGAAAATGTGTTAGGTAAAAATACGACGTACTATACCCATTTTACCACGACCAAGAACAAGCACGGTTTCTCCTGCAATATGAGTTCCAACAATAAAATAATGCAAACAAAACGGGGCGTGCAAGCGCAGTACTTGAGACGTTTTCACGGTGATCCGGACAGAAATTCTACAGCGTAATATTGTTCGCAATCACTTGCACGGATTTAGGTTAATATATTGCGTAAAATTACTAGAGACAAAAATATGTCTTGACGAGGATAAGATCCCGAAAGCTCGCCAGGTGGGACATTCCTCTCCGGTACGCATATATTATAACTTGAGGATTCGTATTGCAAAAACAAAGGCTTTGTCTCGTATTTACTTTGTCACATTACCGCCCATTGAGCGATCATGGTTCGAAGCCTGACTAAGCTGAAGAAGACTTTTCAACGTTGAATATACATGCGTTGATATACGTACTACGGCGCGTGATTCGAAACAGAAGTCGGGACAACAGGATATTCGGGCAGATAGTTGCAATTGATTCATCAGGGTAATTAGTTAATCGAGAAAGCGTACAGCCTAGTTAAATGTTAACCTATTCAACCAATTAACCACTTCAACTGTTCTTCTCATAATGGTAAGTGTGGAAAGCTAACATATCTGTAAACATTATTTATTTTAGGAAATTTTAGAAACTACAGAGGCGTATAAATTAGTAGAAGTTTAGCACATGGTAAATTGACAGGCAATACTTTTAATTAACTACACGGTTGTCAAGCTGAATCAATAACAAATTTAACATTTAATAAAAAATATGCATCCTGATGCAGCAGCACGTCAACTTTAACATCAGACTTTATCAAATGAAACCTCGCGCAGAAGACACAAATAAGTACGCAATTTAGGTTCATAGGAGATTTTCGTTTTGCTAAACAATCGAAAGTTTTAATCGGATAACAGATTTTCTGCAAGTGAACAACTACTACGTATTTAAGTTAGAATAGCAGTTGTTTTAAACTGTCCCCAAAATGGAGGCACTACTTGTGTCAATCCTAATCGTTAACTTAGCCACATAATTTCCCCATTTATTCCCCCAATCACATATTGCCATTCATTCTTTTTTCTTGGCAATCCTAAATGCTGATTACACGATCACCGAGTGGAAGCGTGGCACTGGCATGAGCATGAACAGCAAGAGAAGTAATACAGTGGTCACTCTCGACCACTGTATTACAACAACATACTTTTCAACACACCATATACAACTTTTCAACACCACATGGGAAGTGCGATTCCATTTCCCATTAAAAAATTTAAGTTTTAAACTGCGACCTCGAGAATAGGTAGCAAACAGGTTAGCCGCACACTGAAGAAAAAGGCAAATGGGATATTTTTTTCACAGGTATGTCGGGAATACACAATACCTATCGTTACTCTTATGAAACTTTAAACAACTAAACGCTGTCTATCGTCGACCATTATTCATGAAAATTTTCAATATTGGTCAAACAAAAGGCAACATCAACTCGAGAAGTGGAGTAGGCCAGCATGATTGATATGACGCTTTCGCATAGCACTATCACAGAACGCTTTGGTTCAGATAACTGAATACAATATCTCCGTTTACTTCAAGCTCCATTTCTTTTTGCTTAGAAGCGCATGCCAACCAACTAAAACAACTTTGGTACCCCTGAACTCGCGAATCCCTTAGGCTCGCAGATAGCGGCTGAATAACACTGGACAACCGTAAATTCTCATTTCATCCCTTTAGTTACGACAAGGTGAACAATCATCTGGTTGTCAATGACGATCGATTGTAAATCTATTATGGGACAGCTTAACATACAAAGGCCTCGGGCTGCTTGGGTACTATTAATTTAGTTAGAAGACCTACAGACGCATTCGACTCCTACGTGAGTAGGAAGTGCTGTCATCCAATTGGATACAAGGTGGCCATTAAGGACCACCCTCACTTTCCCACGCTATGGGTGGGCGTGGGAAGTTGAGGCGAGCCGAGAAGAAAGTACTTAATGGAACGCAACTTCCGCCCTTGACCCTTGATTTAAAAGCGGTGCATCGGGAATAGACAACGTGGCAAGGATAGATAATTCATTCTTGCCTCAACCGATGTTTGGATGCTGCGCTCACATACTTAATAAGCGCTTGAAAGATGTGTTAGCAACCTCCCCCACATCTAACCTCAAATGCACTGATTCACATGGATAATGGGAACAGGCAAACGTTCACGCATGAAGACTTCAAGATGATTTTAGGTCTCCTTTGTCATCATATCCATGTCACAATAAGAACACTTTTTAAGGATTAAGGACTGGTACTACTCCCCTATGGTCATCAAGGAAACCTAATTAAAAGACTGAAATGACCATTACACCGCAACTGGATATTCCTCTCGCTTGCGAGTTTATCCTAACAAAGTTCCTATTCTCCCATTCACATGGAAATTTTAAACTACTATGAATGGAAAAGAGAACGCTAAAAAATATGCCAAATATTAAAAGCCAAGAATAATTGGATCTACGAATCACTGGTGATAATACTTACTAGTGCTGACATTCATATAACCTACATGTATATATGATTATCATCTTTCAAATACACCTAATAAAAACCGCAACTTGAACATTTTTCGTTATCTAGGGTAGCTTTCATCAATGCATCGTCGAAAATAGTCGAGGACACAAACACTTCCAAAATGTAAACAAACTAACAAATGATGAGACACGCATACAAAATGCTGATAATTTAAAATGTAATAACCTTAAATTTTTAATACATTGCACGCAATAAATTTAATAGAAATTTAACGCATACCTCAAAAAATTGGTCCTCGTCAATAGAAAACTTTTCACGTATCCATGAAACTCTCTTAACACTTCCCAAATTGTCTAGTGGGTATTCAAGTAGCACTGAAGTCCAAAAATAATAGTGCTCTGGAGACTCTTCCTGTTGTGGACAAATTCACAAGAGAACCACTCATAACACGATAAATACAACCAACATCCACATTAAATTCCGCGAAGTTCGGCCGAAAATCGACCAGTGACAGCCAGTGATCCTAATTTCTCAGTAATGGATCTTTGGCTGTTTCATGTTCCGTTCCAAGTGTATAGCCAATTATTCAAAATCACTTAGTACAAAACAGGTGCTACTAGTCAGACGAGAAAATTAGGATAGAAAGGAGATATTTTAGAAATAGTTTTAATTATTTAGTTCCATTCAGGAGATATAATATAATTTTTACGAGAGACTTTGCAAAGGACAACAGCGCCACAGAACCACCGTACAAAAATTGCAATAGGAATGGCATTCACGGAATGTCTATGGCTCTGGGGAACGAGAAAGGGGAATAATGGTGAGAGGGGTGACAGGAATTCAATATGGTTGCGCCCATGAGGAAATTTGTCTACCCGTAAGTGGTGGTGATAAACATTACGCCAACGAGGATATGAGCAGCTGTGCATGATATAATTTAAAAAATTAGTTGCAGTTCATTTTTTAACCTCCCGGAAAATTATGATTTGTGCCTTTCACAAGTTGTTAACAAGCGCGTTTAGCCGAAAAATAATTAGGAATACTCGAATTACAAATAGCAGTAGGAAATTTCATTACATTCATTGGCCTGCGAAATATGTTGCCAAACAGAAGCGCATTATATGCGTAAGGACATTTCAATCTGGTTCTACGTATCAAGCCAAGAAGTATGTAGAAATAGAAAATGAACACGCCCGCTCATACTTGATGAAAAATTCATTGTATTCATCTACGCTTCTCAAGTCTATAGATTTGAGCGATTTAAGGATGCAAAACAAAGATGAAAATTTGAGTGATATATTTAATCAGGATTGGAGTTGCCGTGAACCTGGGGAAGTGCTTGACGCATTTCAAAGGGCCTCGGTTATCAGTGAACAATTTCGTCTGGATATATGCCAGCCAGAACTCAAAAACCTTTGCTCTGCGGTAATGGATATCTGTGATAGATGCGAGGATTCGCAAATTTTTGTTTTATTGCAATGCCTATCACTTTGGCCTCCGGTTGAATCTATTAAGTCTGGTCAGTATTATAACCTCTGGAGAGCTTTAGATCAAGTATGTTTGAGTAAGGTGAAAACATGGGACATAGATAAGAACTTACTAATGATCGACCACTGGGCTTATTTAAATCTAACCCGATCATCTAAATTCGTTTGGTCGAGTTTGATGAGAATTAGTAAGAAGTTGAATAGGTAAAACATCGTGATTAACACGTTTAACACTGTTTACTCCTTGTTCATTTTCATGAATTCTTATTTATTTTTTTAAGTCCAGGCTATCATCTCAACAATTTGTTCAGCTAATGTTCTACATCAACTTACGCCGGAAAATACCCCACTCCACTTCAATATTTGAATTTGAGTACAACTGGGAGTTACTTTACAATAAACAAACTTTGGAAGAGTTGTCCATCGTGTCAATGGGTTTTTTTAAGGTAATTATTTATTATTACATTGATACATTACTATTTATTTGGTATATTTATCCCAATTTCTTTTCAGGCAGTTCTCAATGTATTCCCAAATGATCAAGAATTCTTAAGTTTAATTTTTATGTAATATGTTCATTGGTGAGAAATCTGTATTTCCAAAACTAGTCCATGAAAGCTCTTTTCCTTGTAAAATTCAATTGAACTAATATTTTTTTTCAAAATTACATTAATAACCAGGGATGGTAGACTGTAAATTCTACCAAATTTAAAATAGGCTCGTTTTGTTATTGAATGCACAGATTAAGTTTTTTACAAGAAATAGAAAGGCCAAAGGGAGAGAATTACATGTCCTTGAACTTCACTTAGAAAATTGTAAAGGTAGGATGCCCCATAGAGAGTGGCACCATTTTTAGATAAAGGGGTAGAACTCTCCCAAAAATCCTAAAGTAAAGCCCATTTTTATTATGTTTATCTGTATTGATTTTTATTTATTAGCAATATAACATAGTTAATGTTAAATACAAAAGTACTAAGAAACAGTTAATTCCTATACCATGTGTTTTTTCTCAAATCCTTCAATTCCCACTTACTATAATTGAATGATTGACCTTGGCGATGTGAAAATTGCTAATTTGATATGGAATATCATGGAATCATAAGCCTTCTGGCAATATTGGCCCACGTTCTTTCCAGAGTAAGTCTCATCTAAAGAATCAGAGAATTAGTGAAGGAATTCTTTCCCGCCTTGAGTCATGTTTTAGAAAGAGACAGCCTTCACCACCTGACAGCATAATGCTAGCTTCTTTACTTAAAGTTCTTAGAACTTCTTTGCACCCGACTCAGGCTGCGATACTGCATAACACATTGGATTCTATGCTACCCTTCATAAAGGACTTCTCAATCCTCTGCTGCCTACATGTGGCTCTCGTTGGAAGTAACATTCAGGTAAGATATCAAATTTCTATGGTGTTATAGATGTGAGAATTTAACTAAATGTTTATTTCACTTTGAGTTCCCTATCCGAAAAAGAGGTTTTGCTTCCGATTATTTACCAATTTCCTCAATAAAATCATTACCATTTGTTGACTATGGATAAAATCTTTTTAGACACAAATTGTATGTATAAATCTGATTAATTCTCGACAGTGAAAATTTCTGTGAAAAGATGTTTTTAACTGAGAGAGAAGTTCTTTTCCACAGTATTTATTTTAGCCCATAGCCTTTCACGCTATAGGCGTCAACTGACCTTTAGAAAAAAAACTGGAAAGACTATTTACTTCGATAAATATCAGTGACTCCCTGAATGTTATGCTTAAAACTACTTTTTATTCATGTATATAAGTTTTAACCATTTTTTAAAGCCATGTCCTTTAATGGACATTGATTTGTGTATGTTATATTTTGCTGCAGGTTATTCATGAAGGAGTGATGCAATCTCTTTGTAAGCGCTTTGCAGTTGAAGTGAATAATTGCAGAATTAAAGATATTGAAAGGTTGGCATTTATATTGACCTTGTATGATTATGATCCAAAAACAAATCCTTGCATTTATGAAGCCATGGTGTCTGAGGTTCGCAAGAGAGTGGCAGAGAGAAAAGAAGATGGTACAAAGTGGGAAGAGTTGGATAAATATGGAGAATGTTTTCTGAGATTTCTAGGCTTCCTCGCATTTCGGCAGATATTCCCTCTTGATCTTATTGAACACGTTATGAATCCAACTTTCTTAAAAAATTCTTACGGTAAGCACATTTAATCATGTATAAAAATAGTAGACTAGTTGTAAGGCATGCTACCTATATCCAAACTAATGACACAAATTTCTTGTAGAAAGTTGTGAATGCCCTAAAGTTGTAGTACAGTGCAAGATTGGTTGCAATCAGGATTCTGCATTGATAATTTCACTCAAAAGGAAGCAGTACAAAGTAGTGATTCCTAATTCTGGTTTACTTGAATCACTTGCAATCCTCATTCAGATTTATGATTGCTATTATAGAGAGAGATAGAAAATATGAAAAGTCAACTACCTTTTCAAGTTTTTTCATTTTAACTCTGTTCGATAGTGGTAACAATATAGCACGTACTATAACTATGCACTGTAAGTGTAATTTTGAATCAGTCAGTCATCTGTTTAGAATTTTAATGTGCATATTTTCAAAAAAATTAGATCCATCCATGAAAATGAGAAGTTATTGAGTTTTATTTTCTTAACCAGTTTAACGTACTATTTCTTAATACCCAATTTAGTGTTGGTCTTATCATTGTAAGAGATGTATGCATTAAATTGCATTTTCAAGAGGATCTCACAAAAAAATCTCCTGTAATGATGCTCACTTAACGTTGAAATTTGTTTCCCCATAATAATATGTTTCAGCTATTTTATGGTACCATTAATAAGTTGTTTCCCTTTAGCCACGGTTCCACGGAGCCACGGTTTTTTGGGCTACCAAAAGTTCACAAAAATGAGATTCCGATCAGAC
>LYUA01000904.1:212981-223554 GCA_002093875.1 Calopteryx splendens | reverse complement strand
CGAGTCCCGGTTCAGGTGAATGATTTTTTCACTGTGAATTTTTCGCATATAGATTCTGCTATGGTTAAGATGATAAATATAAAGGCCTATCATCCACTGACCTATAATATATCTCAAAATTAACTCAATCAACTTTTTCAGGCAAATCTAGTAATATCGTGGCTTCATGATATGAGAAACACTTCATTTTCTTCAACTAAAATTTTATTTAGGCACAACTAGATAGTTTAAAATGCTTAGGGATCCTATTCAGTCATGCCTATGTTTTTTATCTAGTTGTACCTTATAATTGAAAAATAATACTGTTCATAATTTCAAGAACACACATCAGAAACACAAACCTCATCATCAGGTGAATGTAGTTACAACATACATATGTCCCTTTACATACACACGATTAAGTGGGAGAGTTACACTGCGTGGAGTGATGGATCCCCTTTGACCTAGCCCCCACATTCCAAGAAGTGTCATCCTCCGTATCAATGGTATGTGCACACAATAAAAAAAAACTTAGTAGCCATATTCAACTGATGATGACATGTAGAAACCTGGATCATAATCTTAAATTTTATATCTAATGAACAAGTTTTAGGACTTCATCTTATTATCACTTAATAGAATGGCATTATTTTCCTTGGGTCTCCGGGCTAGAGAATATTCTAGTGAAGTGAGATCCTATATGTGCAATCATTCAATCATCATTTGAAATGTTATTTTTATTGCATTAGAACTGGTCAACTTTCTGTACAGTATTATCCCTTTCAAAATGTTTTCCTGGCCACAAGGAGTGTGTTATACGAGGACTGTTCAATAAGGAGTGACAATAAATTTTTATTCACATAATTTATTATGCTAAAATTTAATTATATGTTATATCATTAGCTTAATGTGCACTGTATATGCACTGCAATTTTCATTGATTTGACTTCAGCATTGTGTCAGCAGCAGCCGCTGCAAGTTGAAACATGTCCAGTTCCCCCAAGGTGACAATGAAGGATTGAGGCAATACGCTGCATTGAAATTTTGCTTTTGCCTGAAAAATTTGTCACCCAAGGCCTGTGTAATGATACAGGAGACTTAGGGAGAGTCTTTTCTTCCCTATAGCACAGCCAGAAGATGGTTTAAAATGTTTAAAGAGGGGAAAGAATCAATTTCAAAGGAAGGTTGACCCGGAGCTCCAATTAGGTACTACTCTTATGGAATTAAACATTAACACCACTGCTGCTACTGTGAGAGAAGATCATTAAATAGCATTAAGAGCACTATCAGAAATGAATATATCTAGCACAAATTGAACGTGAAGTGTATTCCTCATACTCCTTACAGTTCAGACCTTGCCCCTAGTGACTTTTTCCTGTTCCCCAATCTGAATAAACACCTTTGTGGAAAGTGAACAGTTGCCATAGACAAACCGGACACACCTAGCAATACTTAATCAAATCAATTAAACTTGTACTGCATATGAATTGCACATTAAGCTAGCAATATAACAAAATTAATTTTTGAACAATAAACTATGAAAAAAAATCTTATGACCAAATCTTTAATGGACTGCCTTCATACATAGGTTTGACTGTATTTAATGAATTTCTTTTTTGAATAAAAACTATGCTATTTTAAGGAATAATTTTAACATTAAAAAACTTGATACTGCTTAAGATGTCAATGCCTGCCTCGTGATGTCAAAATGTCAATGCACTGGACCAGTTGCTTTCAAGGGAAATTAAATGGGTAGGTCAATGAGTATTTAGTAATGAGTTAGAGGATACTGGGGCTTTTAATGGACTCCCTTGCCTACATCCCTTCCCACAAAATATATCTTGTATAAAAATACTGTCACATTTTTATAGTTCCCTAATACCACATCATGATGTGTTCTAACATTTTCTGCTACCTTTAAAAAAATGTTAAATTATATTATAAAAACATTATTTTGGAATGCTAATATAAAATATTCACCATGGAGGACACAATTTGAATTGCTCTTGTGTCAACATGGTCTTACGACTTGCCATATTTTTTGGCCCCTACTTAAATCAGAAAGCCTAAGTTCTGTGACCTCAATTGCCATCATAAAAGCAATTCAAGCCAAAAGTCCTCACAATTAGTAAGTCTTTAACCCTCCAACAGCTTAAGAAAATAGCAAATGAGATAACTACTAAGCTTAAGTTGTGAGGGGTTCACAAATTGGTTTTGAGTTAACTTTTTTTAATTGAAATAAATGATCACTTTATGTAAGCCCTAATACCAGAAGACATTCAAAGAAAACATTTAACACTTCATAATACTGGAGGGATCTTCGTGGACCATGCAACTGCAAACAAACTTTACTTATCAAGTCTCGGCAATTTGATAAGAATTTGGATGGTAGAAGGTGAAGGGATACATATTTTGATCTGAATAATTACTCAAGAATTTTGAAAGAACACTAGAGGCTGGACGAAGAAGTGATGAAATTTTTAATGAAAAAATATAGTATGTAAGTAAGTACTTACTACTTACTTACTAAACAAATTATAAGAACCATTAAAATAAACAGTCTGGTATGACTTCATGAAATTTCTTGATATGCATAGTGAAAAAGAACTTCGTAATTTTATGAAAATTTTGGAGAGTTGTTCTTTTTCATTGTGAATAAGAATCATTAACTAATATTTTTCTTGCCATGCTTTCTTTTTCTTCATGAGAGTGGTTACATATTGAAAAGGCATCTTAAATCAGTTTTTGTAAAGTGAGTTTTGAAATATAAATACCAAATAAAAGCATTTTAATACAAGTTGGAGAAAGGGGAGGGAATTTTTTAAACTGTTAAATTGTATAAAATCAATGAATATTTGTATTGAATGATGGAATATTCACTTTGGTTTAGAAGGTTGTGTGACTTCAATAAACACCATACCCAGCAAGAATTAAAATTACCTGGAGTAATTATTCTTATTACTTGAATAAAAAACAGCCAATACCTCACATAAAATATTCTTTTTTTGGGAATTTTTCAGAATCATTTTGACATATTTGCCACCGAATCTCATTGCAATACATATACTCTACTATATACTAGGGCTGTTCAATTGTGTTCATAAACATTTTATTCGCATAATTGATTGTGCAAAAATTTAACGTTATATTGTTATTTTCCATCATCAGCATGTTTTTTCCAGTTCCACACCTGAAGAAACATATTTGTGACAAGCGCAGTTGCCATAGGTGAACTGAATATGCTCGAACTTGCAACAGCTACCCCTGACACAATACTGGAGTCAAATCAATGAAACTTGTACTGGATATATATTACATAATTAAGTTAACAATATACCATAAAATTATATTTTTGCAAATAAAAAAATTTATGATACTCTTTATTGAACAGCCCTTGTACATATATTACTACTATATACATAAGACTATTAAGGTTCAAAGCGAATAACATTTTCAGACCTTAAGAAACTTGGATCCAGACTCAGAACTTTCGGCTTTTGCATTAACGTTTTTCACTGCAGAATTTTTAGCAGCATTTACTTCATTCAAGGCTTGCAATCGACATTTCACCAGTTCTGTAGGACACAATGTGAAGGATGAGAAGAAAGCAGCAAGACAGCCAGCCACTGCATTCCCAAAAATTGATAAGTCTTCTGTTTTCTATGAAAACAAAATTTAAAGTAAAATGCATTAAAACTCATTACTCAATTATTAATCATAGATGTATAATAATATCAATTATTTTTCAGTGGATTGAGCATTGGGTGTGGATTGGAAGAATGAAAGTGCAAATGATATCATGAAAAAAAATGTAGGTATGTAAGTACTTTGCATTAATAATCACTCAAATAAGTTATGCAATTGATGAGTACAAGGTACTTCCATAATTTTGGAGGCTTAGAGAGGAAAAAAAATGAACTGAAAAACTATTTCATTACTCAATACAGAAAGGGATAAACTTTCATATTAAATAATTTTTCTTTTAAGAAATGTTGACTTCATATATATAGGTTGATTTGACAATATTAATTTAAATTTACATTCACTTCATTCATAAAATATATATTTCATTCAATGGTATCTTTAAACATAAAAAATTTCAACATAAAATTCAATTGAAAATCTATCAACTCTGTAAAATTTGGAACCAAATAAATATCATCTTTGGTGTAAAGTTTAACTCTAGAAATTACCATATACACTCGATTATAGTTTGACCACCAATTTTTTCCTACAAATTTGGTTTGTAATACCCAAACTATAAATAAGTATATATGGTAAGTATGATTCATAAAGGTATATGATGTGTCACGTAAAGCTCTTTTATCAATATGACTTGAAAAGAAAAATTAAAATATAATATGTGATGAGGATACAGAGTAATCTGTTTTTACATGTGCTATGTAATTTTAAGTATTTACTGCCGATTCTTGGTTAGGTGTCATTTTCAATGAATATCATATAAAGCATCACAAAAAGACAACACTAATTTACACTCAATATAAAACACAAATTGTAAAACTAGTCAACTAAAGCAGGGCCTGCTGAGTCTGAAAATTATAAAAAAACTCCATGGGGCTCTTTTTATGTGTCTGGGCTTTCTATTCCGTGTGTTTACTTAAATCAAGACTTCTCCATGAGAGCAGTTTTTTTAAAAGTGCCTGTATGTTCTCACCTGTGTGATTATAAATAAAATAGTAAATGGATTCTTGCACTTGGCAAGTTGGTTAGATCTAATTAATGGAATTGCTATGCTAGAGTGGGTTAAAATATATGAGTGAAAATTAGGCTTGCAACATCTAAATAATCCTATGGTCAAAGACTGTAAATCACTGACTGATCGATATTTATCGCAAAAATATTTTCATGGGCATGACTAATGTATTTAAGGAGCAAGAAGATATAATGATGAGTTGATGATCATTTTTAATCATTACAATTCGGACTTTGTTATATCAGTGTTAATTCCCATCCCAAAAAAGGAAAGAGCAGTAGTCAGGACTATAGGACAATTAGTCTTATTTCACATGCAGCAAAGGTAGTCCTCAGAATCATTAATAAAAGGATGGAGAAGAAGGTGAACGATGACTTAGGAGAAGATCAGTTTGGCTTTAGGAAAGGTAAAAGTACAAGTGATGCCATAGTAGTAGCAATGAGGTCATTGATAGAAAGGAATATAGAGTACAGTTGGGATATATTTTTCTGCTCTGTATATTTCAGGAAGGCGTTTGACAGAGTAAATTAGGAAGACCTAATAAAGGTGAGCTCTGCATTTTTTCTGGGTTAGCACCACATTTATTGGCTAGGATTGACAACAGTTTTCTGGCATTTCAGCTGGCGTTTTCAGGTCGAAGGTAGATTGCTGCCATTTCAGCCACCTTTATATAGGTCATTTCGTCTTGTTCCTGCTCTCTGATTGGTTGGTTGCTGGAAAATTCTTTTTCATCCACTGTGCAGTGGATACCAGTCTTCTTGGTTGAACCGAGCAACCAACCAATACTCCAACAAACGCGGTGCTAAACCAGAAAAAATGCAGAGCTAATCAATTCCATGCCGCGGAAACCTCTGAACTAACACCTAATAAAGGCATTGCAGAAGATAGGAGTAGACTGGAGGGATTGGAGACTTATCTAAAACCTGTACATGTCTCAGACTACACAGGGGACGGTAGTGGAAGGAGAAACATAGTAGTAAGTCAACGGGGTAAGACAGGGTTCCCCATTATCACTCATGGTTATCAATGTATACATGGAGAAAATGGCAAGGGAGACAGGGGAAGAACTAGAGGTAGGAGTAAAAGTAGGTGGGGAACTTATCAAATCAGTCAGATCAGGTCAAACCTACCCTTACTGGTAGATTACCAAATAATAAATTCAAAATCATAAGAGTCAAAGTTATGAAAAATTAAGTGCTCATATTCTTTGAAAGTATCTGTTGTTAAATATTTGTCTTATACCATTTTTTGTATAAATACACATAATATATATTAATCTTGATGATAGTCCTGAGGAGTACAAAAATATTTATATGCTTGTAAACACAGTAAAAGTGCAACATAGGTAAGGCCAAAAGCACCTGCATTTAATTTCATGAAAGGATCTCACATCTAATCAAATTTTAAAAGTGAAATCACAGAAGAATTCAACGTGCACAAGATGTGATTCAAGGTGCATTTTTTATATATCTGGCCAGTTCCTATATTAAGAGGTGTATTTGAGCATCAAAATGTAAGAAACTTAAAAAAATTGATATGATATTCATGTGATTTCAGCAGATCTTTGTCTTTCAAATTAATCAACTTCCAATGCTTGCATGGGGTTGTTCTACCAGCTTCTATTAAAACTGAAACTTTTCACCCATAAGCCATTGCATTTTTGTACCATGTTTAATGCATACAAAATGTAATAAGTTTGAAGTAAACAATGTAAAATTTCACAAAGAGCTAATAGAGCACAATCACACTATACATGTTTCCGGTATTCTAAACTCACTTTTCTCATTTCATTGCTCGCAACTTAGCCTATAGCTACAACACCACACTTATAGCTATCATGCACAAAGACTGATGGCAATTTAATCTTTTAAATTTGTGATACAGAATAAACTTTTTAGTAAAATATGAAAAAAGATGGTCAAAATTAGAAGGCTGAAGCAGCAAAATTTTCACTTGTCATAGAAAAACTCATCTGGCATGATCCCAGGTCACACCTAGAATCCATCCAGACAAATTTAACAGTCATTGGCAGTTCTTCTCATGGATATAATCTACATATGCTACACTACCAAAGTACAGCTTTGGCCCAGTTACCACATTGAACAGTTGACCTAAGCGCTATTTCATATTCTTCTTAAAATTACTATGCAAAATTTGTGTTGCTACCAATGACCATTAAAAACTCATTTAAATTTCATCTGTTGCAATTAATAACAGCCTTATTCTACAAATAAAATTTCCTTTTCAGTAAGTTTTAAAAACCATCATACCTTGAGTGCCCTAATGTACAACTGTGAGACCTCTTTCTCAATTTCATTGCTAAATGTCACAAGTCACAACTGTGCATGAAAATAATTAACTCTTTACTTGGACATGAAAGTTCGGGTTTTGATACTATCTTTGAAGTCTTTTGATAAGTTTTTTAATATGAACTTGAGCAATTTCACTAGTATAGTCATAATAATTAGCATTGGATAAAATATAAAAAATAAAATATATAAAATATAATATTTTCTAATGGTGCAATGGGCTGATAGGTCTAAGTGCTTTCAGTCCTCCCCAGGGACCCTCCACAAAAAATTAATCATTTAATCAAATATTTTCCAAAGGTCACTCACAAGATATAGGTAAATACATACTTATTACTAGAAAAATACCAAGAATAATTTTTTTAAGGGTAGGTGTGAAATTTACATTCAGCTAGCAATGAGCATCAACAAAATACAACTAGCTATAGGGTTAAAGTAAGACTGGTAAGACAATATATTATTGACAAAAATACTTAAAATCAATATTGACTGATCTTTTTTCTAATATCAGTACATTATAGTTTAAATTGAATCGAAAATTGCAATCAAGGTGAGATAAAATGTTGGAAAGCTTGTAAATGGTGAGCATTCTTATATGATATCACTTATTTTCCAATAACTTTTAAAGTCATACATATATTTTTTGTGCATTGGTAGCAACAACAAATTTTGCATAGTAATTTTAAGAAGAATATGAAATAGTGCTTAGGTCAACTGTTCTATGTGGTAGCTAGGCCAAAACTGTACTTTGGTAGTGTAGCATATGTAGAAAATATCCAGTATTGTTTCACACTAATTGTAAGAAAATATAAAAAAATACCATGCAAATTCCATTAATTATCCACCATTATGTTACTCATACCAAATAAACCATTTCCAAAAATATTTTTTAAGCCCTAGAAAATATTATAAAATCTATGAAAAGTACACTACACATGCAATTCCTAAAAAAAACATAGTGAACTCAAATAAAACCAATTTATGCACAATAGCACGAACACTTCGGAAACAAACATGCCTTGATCAAAAGGGTGCAATTCTGCTCAACAGTGCAGGTAATCTTTCAAAAAAATTTAAACACTCATTACTTGTTGACAATTCCTGTTGTCTTCATTGAAATTCAAATCAAGCTAAATGGAGGCCAATGAAATATTCTGTTCAGTCCTTCAATTTCATTCATAACCCTCCATTTGTTGGACATGCTTTAAATACTGAACATTTCGCCAGTCCTGTTGAAATGATGGTAGGCGAAAGTAAAATTGCGGCACATTTAAACAACACAGCAAAATTTACAGTTATCACAACATAAATTATGTACATTTATCAATATTTAATAGGAAAAATTATTGGATTCATAAAAATTAGGAGGGATATTCGGGGTGTAAGATGATTACAAGTAGATTATTGAATCTATGACTTTTGGTAAAAAATATATTGCCTGTTTCATATGGTTTTGAATATGTACACAAGGAGTAATAATACTTGATCAAAAGGTGCTCTGACATTTGAGGTCATCTCATATTTTGAGCATTGATCAACTTCCACTACAATGCTGAATAAAATTTCTATGCCTGCACTAGGAATTGAATCTTTGCCATTTGGGTCAACTAGTAACTACACTACCCATTATTTAATCGGACTGGCTTAAGGATGAATATTTATGAAATTTGTTACAGCCTACGGCGAAATGAGGCCTTAAAGCTAAATTCAATTCAATGAGCTATTTCAAAAACCTTCTCAGACCAACAGTGAATGAAATCATGCATTTAAGTACATATATAGTTGACTCAGTTCCCATCATTGTTTCCTTTGATTTTTTAAGTTCTAAGAGGACGAGCAATCAAAAAAGAAAAAGTGAAAAGCATGCCTAGCTACACAAGTGGTGTGTCCTTGCTAATTCATTTTCTAATTATTATTAATGCAAAATTAATATTTTGCCTACAGCATTTAACATGGGAAGATACATACCTATCCACCACCTATCTTCTAGTCTTTTTGTGTACTTGCCAATAAACAACCAGAATTCAAAATAATTAGTCATTATGGTAAAGTTGCAGTAAACGCTTACACGTGTTTTTTCCGATTTCCGATGGGGACCCGAAGGGGTCAGGAGGAGGGGAGTCTAGACTCCCCTCCTCCTGACCAAACCCAACCCCTTCGGAAAAACCCAATCGGAAAAAAAATCGAAAAAAACGTGTGCAAGGGTTTATTGCAACTTTACCGCCATTATTTTCCTCCTCATTGAATAAAGGCATTTTAGGCCTATAACACTGAAAAATAATTTCTCGCTGCTCTCGGGCATTCAAGTGATAATTGAAATGATGTTAATAGCCTGCTGGATAATGCAGTCACCCAATAACACAAGGATGGCAGATTCAATTCTAACTCAAGGCATACGGTACAGTATTTGATAATAAATACATTTGGTGTGGATACGGAAAGTCTGTGGATACTTCAGCATGAGAGGCACCTGAAACCAGTTACCACTGCTTAAGTCAGTTAAGCCACATCTTAGGGCACCTTTATATCCCTCCATGGCTAATGAAAATTCTATGAGCAGGCACTTATAAATGCTGCTGTACATGGAACACTTTGAGAACAATCTCAATCTAAAGATTAAAGGCACAACTGATAAAAAGATGCTTGATGATGATGATGAAAAATCCAAATGAATTCAAACGAATGAGGCACTATATCTAAAGAAAAGAATGAATGAGGGAAACTTAATAAAAATGATAAACATAAGGTACTATGGCAAAATCAAATGATTAACCAAAGCTCAGACCTTAGACATCGTAAAGGAGGCAATAAGTTTCTGACAAGCACCATAACCAGCAAATAAAACTGAATTCTCTGCAATATTGGCAGCCACGGCTGGAACTGTTCCAGCATAGAGACCCCTGGCTATTCCTTCATTTGTTAATGTTCGTTTGAAACAATCCACCATCCCTGTGTAAAGTTGAGGAAATGCTTGCATCTTTACTTTAACAGTGTCCAAGGGTTGTCCCACATAAACTGATGCCACTCCACCTAGATGCAAAAAAATTGATTTTTCTCTATAAATACTTTGATGGGTTACACAACAGTATCAATTGAAATTCATTACTCATACTCTATCTTTTATTATGGTTAAAGATATTCCTATTCTTATTTAATTATAATCATAGGATGCAAAAATAGCTCTTTTGGAGTTTTTGAGGAACCCTAAAGGGTAAAATAAAAAATTTCACTAAAAAATCTTTCACTAGACTGGGATCTGAAAGCCAGGATCTCTTTCATGATGGCTACTTGGTAAATATTAATTTTTCTCAGGTTTCTTGGCCATCATTGATGGTGCAAAAGATTGGGGCAATTGATCCCTTAAGTTCTGCAGCTAAGTGGGTTCTCATTGGCATTTAATATTCCTGGATTTAGTCAGTCTCACGCTTGCTTGGAATTAGGACTCCAGAAATGCAATTTAAACTATCCCTAAAAAAATTACTAACTCCTACTCTATTACACAAAATTAACTTGCCAGTAAAATTCAAAATCTACATCTCTATTGTATTGTGCATGGGGTGTGTTAGTCCAG
>LYUA01000904.1:194678-205062 GCA_002093875.1 Calopteryx splendens | reverse complement strand
GGGAGGAAAAGATTAGGTATGTTAGATGGAATGAAGGGAGGCAGAATGTATGCAGAAGTGAAGAAAAGCTTATTGTAGGGGTGTGTCCGTCAGAGACCTACCTTAACCACTAGATTAAAATTAATAAAAATAATAGTGTGTGAGGACAAAGTATTAAAATATTATTGAAAAATATGCCCATGTTAACACCACTTGCAGGAGAGGTGATCATAGAATTATAATGCATAACCGAGAAATATATTCCAAAAACATCAAATATGCTGGATGTAAATTTTATAATAAATTTTCATAGGTGTTAAAAAATACTGCCAAATTTCCCGTCTTTAAGGAAAAACTGAGAAACTATCAAGTGGTGAACAGTTTTTATTCTGTGGATGAATACTTAGATTTATAACCAGTATCCATTTTTGTAATATATATGTAAAGACAAATATATGTATATCTAGTTTTTGACATATCCTATATAAGTACAGCAAGTCCTGGTACAAATAAAAATTATTATTATTATTAACATCCCAACAACCCACCCTAAAATAACCACTTTATCAGTTCTGCATGCATTCTGCCCCCTTCACTCTGTTCAAGATGCCTAATCTTTTCCTCCCTCTACTTTGCTTACCCAAAATTCTTCCCTCTATCACAGTAGTCAACAATGCACTGCCACTCAGTACACCCTGCATCCACTTTTCCTGTATTCTTTTGATTTCTCCCAACAGCCACCACTACTCCCCTGCCATGCCCAGAACTTCTTCATTTGTTTTCCTTTCTGTCCATTTCACTTTTTCCTTCCTTCTGCATACCCACATCTCAAAATCTTCCAACATACCCTTGTGATCCTGCCTCAATGATCAAATATCCAAGCCATACAAAACCACACTCCATATCAATTTCTTCATTTGTCTCTTCTTAACATCTTTACTTGAGGTCCTCGTCATCAATTTCCTCCTCTTTGTAAAATATTCTTTACCTGATACAATTCTCCTTCTAACATCCTTTTCAAATTGCTCACCCTCATCTAAAACATAAGTAGCTAAAATGTTCTTTCTATTCAAGTGTATGCCCTCCAACACTAATTAAATTGATATATGTATTGTATTTTTTTTCTCTATTCCAAGTTTTCAACTGTTTCTCATTGATAATCCAACTGAAAAATTTATATATTCTATTTAGCCACTAGTGGTAGAGTAGGTGGCTCTAAGGGATCCTCAATAGTTTTTGCTTGTTGTTGGGTTTCCTAGGGACTCAGCCTGGCCAATGTGGTACTTAAACCCAAAACCCCTGGGGTTGAAAGACATGTGTGTTACCCATTATTCAAGTTATTATTGAAAAATTGACACTTTGGTACAGTGAGCAAGTAGACAATGCTCCAAGTAAATGTACATTTGGGTCAGTGATATGATATGAGTGTATGTAATTATTTGACACCACCCTACAGATGGATAGATGTTCATGCACATCAAAAACATAAAAAGGCATCCAAAACCATTATAAATATTGATTAAGAGTGAAAAAGTCCACCATCGTACAGACATTGCTGGAATTTTGTTGCTGCTCAGGTCATTTTCTCTACATGGGAGACCTACGTTAGGTGGAAGATAGACTCAAAGTCATGGTAGAGGGAAACCTTGCATTAGCATTTTCCTATGCTCATCAAAGAAGTAAGACAAAACATTAGCATAACTAATGAGTGGTATACTCTGATTGAAACCTTATGGACAAAACCAGTTATTGGTAAGGGTGGCTCAATTTTGAAGAATCGCAGTAGGAATGGGTTGTAGATGAACGCGACTGGGACTTCATCCACACACCCATGCATTGATGAACCTAAATAGGGAGGTGAAGATTGCTTGGGGACATTTCTTTTAATGGGAAGCACCCAATTAATGCTAAAACTGCAATTCTTTAACTCATGCCTTGGGCACTCGGGTGCAATGTAGACTATAAGAGGTTCAGCTCCTGGGAAACTTAATGTTATGTTAAGTGGATTTTAGGAGTACGTGAACTGCCAGAAGCATCTTAAATCATTTTTTTTAAATCCGCATTTTGTGTCTTATTAATATGTAGAAATCCTTGAATATAGGCACCTGCAGATATTCACATCCCCCAGATCTTTAGGTGTAGAAGTACAGATTGACTATCTTCTGGCACATAAAGGAAACTAAATAGCAATTGTACTTTAATATTTATTTTAATAATTGGCACACATTCCATTTACAACATTTGAGACACATCAGGCATAACTGTACAAGTTGCAAGTATAAATCAACTGCTTCTTTTCATGAAATTAGTGCCCTCAAATGACTTTAACATGTATTGTACAATAATTTACATAAAGCTTTGATGACTATTTGCTTAGTGTGAGCACACAAATGGAGGTATTTGTTCATATTTGTGACTAGAAACTTCAATAAAAAAAATATAGGGGTCAGTTAGGTTTGGGAGTTATTAATTGCTTTAAATATTGTCTTCACAAAGCTACAGAGAAAATTTGGAATGAGGAATTATTCATTCAGACTTAAAAAGAAGGCTGAAATTGCAACTTCATTTACTCCATCGGTGAAAACGCTGTTATATGTTTTAAAACAAGATGGCTTAGAACATATAGCAGCATTTTGATGGTGGATGATAACTGCAAGTGAAGTTTAAAGTCTTTGCCACTAAAAGATGGAGTCAATATATGTTAGTAATTCTTTCACCCATTTGACTTCACTGACTTTTGTGCTAGGTGAAGAGAATCAGAAAAGGGCTTTCCATGGCTAAAGAAATACAAATGCACAAAGCAAGCAAGAGGCCATCTCCACTTCTTGTCCATGTCACTGAATATCACCAAAATTTTATCCTTTTTAATTATGTTTGTGGGTTTTCAAAATCCATTTCATTGATTCATGTGGCGTGGGACTAATTGTGAGTAACAAATATTGATGTCAACAAATTGATTCCAATGTTCAATCAAAATCTATTTATTTTCTGCACCTATTGCACCATGACAATTTGTCAAAAAAATGAAAATGTTATCTCTTTGGGAAACATGTGTTTCATCAAGATTGTGCAAATTATTATCGTAATTTTAATAGAAAGTTCCTTTTCTTCTTAAAGAAAGTATCCCACATAAAAAACCACTTACCAAAGCCTGCTTTTCAAGGTATATGGTGCAAACATATTTCAAATCCTTTAACAGTGTATAATTCTGATTATTGATATTTCTTTCATCTGTCAAATTTATATTTTATTCATAAATTAATAATTTGCTCATTTTAAAATTCTTAGAAAATTAGAAATGACTATTGCAAAATAGACTCCTCAAACAAAATCAACAATGGACAGCATGAAATATTTGTTGTTTTTTTTATATATTTTGTGGCTCATTTTATAGAAGAAACAGATAATTATTGAATAATTGCACAATTTCTGTACAATCATAGTGTTCATGTTTCTATACTATTAATTTATAATGACTTTAGAGATCATGTCTTAAAACTTAAAGAAAATATTTTGTTTCTATCATGCCTGATAAAAGCAGAAGCACCTACCCACTGGATAAAAATCAAAATTGGATATTATTGTTTGATTTTTATTGAAATGCACTTGACATGCTATCACATATTAGGTTCCACTTTCTCCCGTATTGCCAGTTTCTTAGTAAAGAATGAAACTCATGACTGTATCTTTACTATGGGTTTGAAATTTTAATCACTAACTTTACATGTAATGGCTATGTCTAGTGATAAATTTGGATTTTTGACTAGATTGTTAAATTGATTTGAAAGCTGCAATTACTTAAAACTGAGAAAGAACTGAAATCATGATAGGTGAAGTGGTTTCTGAAGCATGATTAATATTCTCACCCACCAAAAAAAAGTGACTTAATACTTTTGAATAGTACTGTCCATTTAAATTTTCAAATGACTAGTTTTGTACAATCGCCTACTTGATATAACTCATTGTCACCCTTTGAATACTGCAGCAGAGCACAGCCCAAGTTTCTTTTTAAATTTAATTAGCCAGATATAGTTTGTACAAACCTGCCTTTACATGCACACACAGTGATAGGTTTCCATTCCTTCAGCTAAATTGCCACAGATTTCCTCATTTAATAAGCCCAATGCTGAAGACTATCTATGAGAAAACAAATAATGATAGCCCTGTGCACAGGAGAAGCACTGCCTGCAGATTCGTTGCAATTCTTTTGCAGCACATCAAGTGACAGCACACACCATAACTTCCAGGAGATCTCTGGCATTCAGGAAGACACTTTGGATTTGTTTAGTAATGCTACAAATGAAGCACTTTGTTATAGATCAAGTTACTATTATTTACTTCCCTGTGTTTATGTAGCAGCTTTTCCTAAACATCACTCTCTTTTGGGCAAGATCACAGCATCTTGTGCTGAGGAATAACGAGTCTTTGGCAAACACTATAATCTTCGTTGGCGTTATTCCATTCGCATATCGTCAAATTAAATGTTTCTGGAATGTAAGAATCATTTCCACACTCTCTCTTTACCATCTGCACTTGTACGTTAGAGGTAAATGGAGTCATGAATCAAACGCTAGGTAGTGGAATGATAAGGGATCGCTATTATAATTCAGAGATTCTTGAAGAAATGCATTTTGCAGATCAAATTAAAATTACCACTTTTTCTAGTGGGTGGAGCACCACAGCGTTAGGGAAACCACCATTTACACAACTCCTGTCAGATTTAAGGCATACAAACACAAGCCAGACAGCAGCTGTGACAAAGGCATTTACAGAAGCAGCGTGGGCTGTCCAGGTGAATGGTCCAGAAGCATCAAACATGGCCCATTTTCCGGTCAATTCGCAGGTATAAATTGGACTGCCCAATGATGCCCTCGGCTAGGCAGAATCCACCAAAGCCCTTTGGAGACACAGAGTGTAGTTGTCTTGCTTTTTACTTCAACTATGCCATCACTGTCCACCTTTCTTCTCTTCCTTCTCTCCCATCATTCTGACTGCTTTTTCATCATCCCCCACCTCTGCATGCAGGGGATGAGGGGAGTGTGCTTGGCCTTCTTTCGACTTAGCCCAGTCACGGCTGCTGACTGTGGCCTCACCTCGACTGGCACCATTCCTTTCAAGGCTGTCATGCACTCTGTCTTCGGTCCGAGAATGCTTGCCTCCTGCTCCTTCTCTGACTCCCTTGACATCCTCCCTGATATCCTCTGAAAGCGATGTTTTCGGTGCAGCACCACCATCATGTATATTTCCTTTGCCACTGGCTTCAGGCTTGAGGACAGGTCCACTCGATTCGGAAGAGTCATGTGGTCTTCCTTCACTTCCATTGGAAATATGGTCAACGGCAGCTCCATTCTCACTGTTATTATGTTCAGTAAGAACAATAGAACACTGGAAATCAAAACTGCAGCAAAGATGCCCGTTCTGCAAAGATAAGAGATAACCCTGAATTGTGCAACTCTAAAGTGTAACCTAACTATTCTAATTTTTGCAAAGATTTCTGGAATGTAGCAAAGTTTTGAAAATGATGTGAAATTTCAAAAAGAATATATCTCAAAAAACGAAAAATAAAATCTATCTCTATGCATTGTCATTCATAATTAAGTTTGAAATCAATTTTAATTTGCATCCCAGAAAATGAAATTGAACTTCTAACAAAACAGTATTCTCAAGTGCAATTGCTAATCAACGAAGGAATAATTTGGGGTAAGGATTAAATCAATATGAGAATTGTAAGTCACCAGCAGATGCCTAATCTATCAAAAGATTTACTACTAAGAAGACTGATATCAAAGTACTGGCTTCATCAGAAAATCAAGAAAAAGGCCAATGCGTACACATTATGCATGAGAGAGAGGAGCGTTATGTATTTTCTTACAGTTTGTGGACGTGTTTAAGACAAGTTATCAAATGAATGGAAATTCAGTCAGAAATAAGATTCTGTCCCATCTTCCAGAATAACACACTTCCTGTAAGATTTTGCTTATCCAACAGGCTCCTCTCAATGATGACACAGTGCTCACGCTCCAGAGGGTGGAGGTATGTGCAGTAAGTGGGGGGAGGAGGTGCGGGAGTGATGGAAGGGAGGCAGACAAACATACAACTGCCCCAGAAGCAGGTGCCAAAGAAGAGAAAGAATAATTTAATTGCAGATTTTTGAAACTGTAAACAACCATTCCTCTCAAACATTGGCACCACACAAGGCACTGAACATCTACAAGGGACCACCAAGTCCCCAAACACATTCTCACTAACAGTCGTTCATTCCAGTTTTCATACATGATTTCTACCAGTGAGCAGATGTCACCATGCATTCATAACAATGTAGATTAAAAGGTTCATTCATCCTCTGAGTGGCAAATGCAAATAAAGAATCCAGCTCAAAAGAACATAGATCTCACTGATACCAACCCATACAATAGCATCGGCAGAGATGGCAAGCCCATAGTCCCCAACCAACGAAAGAAAAAGAAAATGGGAAACACTGCAACAAACACACACACACACACACCAAGTGCAACAGAACATGCAAGTGAGCTACATCCGTACGCAGGGTGTGATGTGATTTGGCTAGAGAGTGATCACGTGATTACCGATGCACACAACACGCGAGATTGCTCACCAGTTGGTCGCAGTACGGCACCTGAAAGGGAAGTCAGTGTTACCAAGTTGTTAGTCGCAAGTAGCCACTCGGTTCCAACAGATGTAAATGGGACAAACTTATCTCTCATGAGCATACTATTAAAAGTTGAATGTTCTATAGGCTCGATAACAGTAAGAGCAGAGGGCACATTACCACAAAATCGGCCTGTTTCAGCCAAATTGTTAAAAACGGCACTAAGTTTATTTTTGAATGTAAATAAACTACCAAACAAGCATCTATGCTCCAATCAAATAATAACAGTCAACATGATAGTCAAATTAAATGTTTAATTCTTTGAACTTAAAAACCACACTGTAACAACCAAACTTGAATGCAAACAATTAAAAATTTCTAGCATGGATCAAGCACTAAAACAGAGTCACACCGTTAATGGTCAGACAATCATGGGTCATTCGAAGGGTTCCATCACTAGCAACCAATGGGTAATGGCCAAGGGAGCCAGGAGACAAGATAAATTTGAAAAAAAAATCCATGAAAGAGACACAAGGCCTCTCTTATGCCTCTTCCTCCTCCTCATCGTGCCTCCCCTTCCAGCTCCCCCCTCCCCTCACATGCTCTCACCCACTTTTGCTCTAATCTTCGGATGACTTACTCTGCATCTGCACGTGGTACACTTATCATAGGGATCTTTCCAGTCATGTCCACTGGCATAGAGCCTTCCAGCGTATGTGCAAGGGCGCCCCAATGGCAAGGTCACATTCATCCCCGGAGAGATATTGTGCTCTGATGATGCTGCCGCCACCGTCTCCTCCACGTCAGGGCCACAGGGGTCATCCTCGCATCGGGGACAGCAGTCACCCGGTGAGAGGATGGGCGCAGGGCAATTGAGTGGTGGGCACTCAAGAGGCCAGCAGTCAACCTCCCCAAACTGGTCAGAAAAGAGAGCATGGGAGCAAAGCACATATTATGGCGGACAGGTGAGAGAATAATACCATATGCAATTCCCTCTATGATCTAATGTCGACCAGCTTTGGAATGTCAGAACAGCTTTGGGGGACAGTTTATTGGTCAGCGACCCTTCACATAACGTAACCTCCATGGATTTGATGAACAAATATTTCAATTTCGGAGACATGCAAATGATGGTGGCAACAAATTCAGTCTCCATTGACAGTACAGAGAAAGAAAATGTAGGTGTAGAAGTTATCAAAAGTGTCACATAAGTGTGTGCAAAGTCAGTCAAGAGTCACTATCAGAGATGATCTGCCAAATCTGATATGATCTGGCAATATTTTTTCCCATGAATACTAGCTATACACATGGCATTTTACACTAGATACCCATAGTTGGTGGTATCAGCCATCACTGGATGGAAGTGATTCATCTTAACAAATAAACACACTTGGTTTTTCCACGAATTTATTTTAGCACTACCCAGGTTTCAACTATAAAGTTGTAGCTTTATACTTTATAGTTGAACCTTTAGACTTTATAGTTGAAACTTGGGTAAATTAAAAATAAATTATGGAAAAACTAAGTGTGTACCTGATGTTATTGATGTGTGTGGCTTAAATATAATTTTTATTCCTTGGGCCATATCACTGTTAATTTGTAGCATGTGCAGATTTTTTTAATGAGTTAAATTGTGCATTATATATACACAAATGGTATTGTTAATATAAATATTTTTTCAAGATTTGGCTAGAAAAAATTGAGCACTACAACTTTTTGGATGAAAAGGAAATTTTTGGAAAAAACTTTTCAGCAGACTCACTAATTCTAAAAATGTCTCATAGGAAGCTCTGGTAACCATTTTTACATTCAACTCTTCTCTCAGATAAACTCAAACAAAGTACCCAATCTTCCTGGGACAACAGAGGTGGTTGAGGGGAAGAACTTGTCCCCCTATTCTGAAGGTTTGAATTTCAAATGTTGAAGGGCTTAGTGCCAAGTGAGCTTTACTCTTTGCTATCAAACCAATTCATGCAAGGGTATAGCTATATGTGTGTGGAAAGTATTGAGAGTTTAATTTATTTAAAAAATGTCATTTATGAGTTTGTGTGTTAAATTTTTTCATTCAGTGTAAATTAAATTAAATTATCGAGTGTATGCCCATAAGAAAAATTCATGTCGTACAAATGGATTCCATTTTCGCAGTCTCAATATACATATTTTTTCCATTATTACATTTCCTTTTTTTTGTTTTCCTGTACATTTTCTGTTTTTTTCATTTAAAATGTATAGTGTGAGAGGTTCAAATGAATTGTGCATGTAAATTACTATGCATGTTTTTACCTGGCAAAATACCAACTTGTAACGTTTTTTAAAATAATAATTATGAATTCTCCCATATCTTTATCAATTCTACTCATAAAACATTTGTCTTGGTTATCATATTACTAAACTTCTGAGAAATAGTTAATTAAAATACACAAATATTTTTCTGGGTGTAATACTTCATAATTTGACTAAACTAAATATATAGTTATCAACAAAGAACTTCTCATCAAATTTTTCAATTGAAACATTACTTTGAAATCAGGATATGACAACATTTGTACACTTCATTTCTCATTCCTCTAATTATGAAAAAAAAATTAAGTAGGGACTAATTTCTAGATGCTAAAACAAGTAATTAAGGTACCAACAGCAAAGAAGAAATATAAATCTAAGAACATTGCACAGTGTTTGATTTACAAAGATGAGCTGAATGCTGTTGTAAATTAGGCCTAAATGTGAAGGTTTCAATTTATTATTTATGGAGTAGTGTCCATTATCACTGGTAATAGAGAGGAAATTCTAGTGGGTAACTGAAAATAATAGTAGTTTCATGTACTGTGGATTTCCAAGTTATGATAGCCTTATTTTCAATGACACAGCATATAGACGCATGCCTCTCATGCTTAGCAAGTTATTTTGTTAATAACTCCTCAGCAGCTCAGTTCAGAACATTCACAATACAATTTCTTCGTAATAGACAATTTTGTGAAACCAAATAAGTTGCTGAGAGTGTCACAGGAAACTACAACATCGGTAATCAGGTTCCAGCCAGTAGGGTTCCACCCCTCCCTCTTGGGGGAGGAGGGGGGGAAAAGCTGCATGGACCACCCCAAGCAGCTCTGGGTTCAGCTCTTACCCTTAGTTGAAAATTGAAATCATAGTTGGACCACTTCACAAAGGACCAAGCAGAAAACAATCAGTCACTAAGGGCACCTACTTGTGCAGTTTCTAGCTTATGCTATAAAATAAAATGGGGTTTATTTCGAGCATGCTAGGTTTCTCTCATGTATAATTATTCATTACAATTTAGGTAGCCCACTTGCTTGTTAGCAGAGGCTGTATGTTTCAGGTGAGAATCTTAAAGAAAATGAGACCCCTCTTGCTGACCATAAAGTTTACCAACATTTTAACAATAGAATAATGGCTGATGTGAACGCTTCTGATTTTTAGACTCTCATATATTTGTTATTTTTGCTGAATTACTTTGATGATTGCATCACTTTTATTCATTATATGTGAAGGTCCTTTCACTGAAATGGTGTCCTATTCAAACATTAGACATTCGATATAATGGCAGTTTTATCAATAATGCCATCTGACGCCTCCACCTCTGACAATGCCCAGAGGCAGTCCGACTGACTGCTTCTTTGTTTTAAATTCAAAATCAAATCACAGCAATTAACCTGAAGGTCGGTTTGGTAGGTGAGGTTAGAGCTCACTCAGTACTAAGCTGTATACGGTGTGTGAAACTCACACATAAGGGTAGGGTGGCCAGTTCCTTTCCCTGTACCTCCTGTGATTTCCCAG
>LYUA01000904.1:151809-165791 GCA_002093875.1 Calopteryx splendens | reverse complement strand
TACCCGCTGGGCCCACTCACCGTGCACGCGCAGAGGTCGCACCCTCGCTGCCACGTCGCTCCGTCCGCGTGAACCGTCCCGTTGTCCCCGCGACAGGATTTGTGGCAGTCGCAGCCCTCGAGGCGGGAGACGCGCGATTCCGCAGCCGCCAGTCTCTCCGTGAGGTCGCGGAGGTGCCGACGCAACGCGTCCACCGTGGATCTGAGGAAGGAAAACTCCCCGCAAGTCGGGCAGCCTGCGTCTAGTCCAGGGCACTGGGAGAGGTATCCGTGCGGTCCAGCCACGAGGCGAACCTCCTCCAGTGCCCCCTGCACACGGAAACAAAAGAGGAGAGAGATGCACAACTCAATTTTACAGTCTCTCCAAAGTTTCAACTGTAACATTCCGCTATGCGAATTCAATTTACTGAGGTTTATATACGTAGGTTAAAATTACACACATCAGCAGTTACCTCGCCTAAGTTCCTCGCAGCAAATTCGTTCGGTACTTCTCCAGAGCATTTTCTCAAGAGGAATGACCAATGTCGTTAATAGCATTCGTGGATCATATTGATTTAAAATATTTTTTATGCATTCAGTCGCTTGTATCATTTTATAGTACACCTCTTCCGCTTTTTTCGCGCATATTTAACAGCCTTTTGAAAAGACAGGAGCAAATGCTTCAATGATTATTGCTACAAGCAATAATTAACCAAGCATAGCTACGCCAAAAGTTAATCTAATAGTAAAATTTGTAGTTCGTAAATTAAAAAATGCAGCACCCAGAAGATAGTTGATAAGTTTTCTGACATGATGTACCTTATTTGGCTTTCTCAGTAGAAACTACTAAATTGTTATACCCTTTTCATATAATAACCTACTTATCAACGAGTGGCATCACATAAGGATGACTTATGGGGTCGCTCGGGAAGCAAGTGCCATGTTTCAGGCATTGGGAGGGAGCCACTTGTGTCATCGCGTTCCGTACTGTGGAGGTCACGAGGGTTTTCTGTACGAGTCGGGGAAAATTTTTTCTGCCCAAGCGGCGAAGATAAACGTATAAAATTAACTCGCAGCATGATTCTGGTCATCGACACAACCGAAATCCCTCGTTTCTCAAGGCCGCTTCGGCCGCCGAAAAATCATACGCTAATTATTTTCGTAAAACTCTCGCAGAGCATTCGATTATTAAACCCCGCGCATGATTAATCGCACAGGATTCCATTTTACGCGCAATAATCTCACGAATAATCGATTCTGGAGATAGTGGACTCTGCGGGCCAAAGAAGCAAACAATTACGGACACTACGCGTCCCGTAAAGCGGTCTTTACACCCCAAAATTTCCATTTTAAAAAGATTTAATTTCACTTGGAGATTTCCTCGGGTAAGGTAAAACCTTCCCTCATCCTTGCAACACTGATCTTAAGGGGGTTGAGTCACGTGATTTCGGGTTTGGGGAGAGAGGTCTCGTCACCTGTCGTTAAATAAAGGGGCAAAATTGAACAAAAATGGTGGTATACGGCGCACGAAAAAAAACACTCACGATCTTGTCGATGGATAATATTTTCGGCAAAACCGGGACTACTTTAATCCAAATATCTTCTGGAAAAAATCCTCAGTACAGTGCTGAAACGCGCACCTAAGTAAGCACTCAATGAATCAACTACCTACTCTGTTTTTGACAGCAGTCATTTTTAAAGGCTAAAAAAATTATTTAGAGACCAATAAAGATCATGATCGAACACATAAAATAAAATGCTCTCGTGGTACACTTTGGGTCATCGATGTGATAGTTAAAATTAGCACTTTAAAAAAACCATCAGAATTGAGAAAACTGTAGACATTAATGAAAACTGTGAAAATAAATGAAAAAAAACTTGGGCACATAGTTAATTAATTCAGAAATCCTGACGGAAGAAAAACGTCACGAAATATTAAAATTTAGCAAAGCTGGTTTAAATTCCGCGGACGAACAAGTGCTAGGTTGGAGTTTATAGTGACAAGATATTAAATAAAATAAGGATAAGAATAAAAGACTGGTGAAGACACTATGGAGTATGGTTTTGTATGGTTCGGAAACTTGGTAGTCGAGATAAGATGAAAACCTTAGTTTTGATGGGTTTTGGGATGTGGATGTGGAGGAGGATGGAAAAGGTGAAATAGACGTAAACGAAAACAAACGAAGAAGTTTTGGGAATGGTAAGGGAAGGGAGCTATTAGGAGAAATCCAAAGAAGGCAGGAAAATTGGATGCAGGGCGTACTGAAGGTTGATTGATTGTTGAAGAATGCGATAGAGGGGAGAAGTAAGCGAGGTAGAGGGAGGAAAAGATTAGCCATATTGGATTGGAATGAAGGGTGGCAGAAAATATATTCGGAAATGAAAAAAGGGTTATTATTGGTTATTATTATTGGTTGATGTCCTGTTCCCATCAGAAACCTACCGTAACCGGTAGATTACCATTAGCAATATTAATGAAATAAAGTACACCTTTGGTGAAAAATTAGACTAAATAATGCAGAACTTCACGATGGTGTAATTAATGAACTTAGCTTTTAAAAAGACTAATGAATAGACTTCAAGAAAATGGCAGTATATAAAAATACAAAACAGAAAAAGCATTTGACGAATTTTGAATAAGGACGGAGAAGTTTTGTGAGGATTTGTTGTGGTCTAGTAGCATTGTGAATTATGAATCTTAAATAAGAATATTCGTATGTTATCATAACTTATCCCAACTCCCTGGAGGCGCATCATAAAAATCTTACTTCATTTACCTTTTAAACGAAAACAATGCTGTATTAGTGCAGCACGCTTGCGGTAGCATACTCGTATTCACCTGAAAAAACGATATTTTATCTTTCGCTAAGCCGGCCGTGCATATTTCCCCTCCGCCGATGTATTTTTTTTGTTATCACGTGCGAGGCGATAGATCAACGGTAGACACTAATTCTAGGTCATTCTGCAGCGAAAAAAATACTGATGATACATCCATTTTACTACCAAAACTTTTGTCATTGTGGCAGGGAAATATCTGCTGCTATTTTCATTGGTAGTGTGAATAAATTACACGTTATTTTTTAGGAGAAAAGGGGCGGGGCCACTTAAATTTCTGGCAATTAACGCTGGTTTCCAGAGACGGTGGGAATGTTGTCACGAAATATATTTTTGCGTAAAACCTCCAAACATAAATTTGCGTGCAAAAAAAAAGCATTTAAGGGTTCCGAATCACGTCATTGCACACATTGTTAAAGATTAAGGTCACGATTTAATTTTCGATTTTCATAAAATGTTTCCTCATTTTTTAACTGTTCCTCAAATATGTTTCTTCACTAAACAGGCTAACTATTAGAACAAATATCTGATTCTAAGTTAAAAGCTCATTCATTTTGAATTTATCTTGCGTTTAGGCCATTCCAAAATCCTTAGCATAATACCCGAGTGGCATCAGGCTACCAGAAACCAACATCGTTAGCAGAAATGCGTTTCAAAGTCCCACGAACACAAGAATACCCAGCCTAAATGAATTTCACTCAGTTCACGTTCATTTGATGACAAGGGCATGGGCTTTTTTTTGTTTAAGGACAAAATTTCAACGTTTCCTCTTCCCCGGACGAGATTTCTCTAATTCAATAGGCGATTACCCACTGGTATTTCGCCATTCTCCATCTATCATTTTGCGCAGTCAGCGAAAGGCTTTGTGGAATCCGATCATCGCCCGTTTCTCATGTTGAAAGATAATTCTTTCGGTAGATTAATCCACGAGATCCTCGGAGACTTTTAGATGACGCAATTTTTATTAAACTAAAGAGAGAAAAAAAAATCCATGAAAATGCATTAGCAGAGTTACCTTAGCTCACAAATTTCGCCGAGCAATGGCATTTTAGGATCAATTTAGATCCTTGGAAGAGCTGCGATGAGGTTTCGAGAAAAAGCCTCGCTTGACTTAAATGACCTACAAACTACTTTTGTACATTTTTCCTGAGGAAGCACAATTTTGATTTTCATAATGATATCCAATCATGACCATAAAAATCAGCTATTTATAAGCGATTAGCATTTTTTCGAACAAAGTTATAATTTTATTTGAATTTATTCTCGCCGAAATTGTCCCAGATTTGTGGCCAGGAATGTTATACAAACCGGCTAAATGGGATGCGTAGATAGTAAGAACTCTTAGGTAGTAATATCATTTTGTGGTGCACAACGTAGTGTACTTATGCGTTTTGTATGGTAGAAGTTTAAAAATTGAATTAATGTCAATGAGCATAAAATAGCGGTAATATTAACCGTCTCACAAATAGTAGCTATCTATATCAGTTGCCTCCGAGTGCGCCAATACTTGGTGAAAACAATAAATACGGCATTAGAAAATCATAAATTACTATGATTTTCGCACGAGCTACTTATATTAAATGCACGGATTTAATATCGCCTTAGTAATTTATTTACAATTCTTAAGTCGGCTAAAAATATTTTCCAAGACCTTAACTATTTTTATTGCGAGCAAACTAGTGAAAGGAACTGTTTCTTGCTCAATGTTATCGAAAGAAAGCTGTTTCTTGCTCAATGTTATCGGCAAAGTATCTTTGCGGTTGCAACGCTGAGGGAATATGAAATTCTTACCGCAGTAAGTAAACGATCAATGGCAATTCTTGAAGCTGACAAGATTGAATTTTCCATTAAGAATACGCTACCACCAATATTCTATAGATTTGCACGAGACGCCGCCTTCTTCCGCTAATCTTAGACATTCAATCAGAAAGAAACATAAGAAATAGCGAAATTATTTCAAAAAATTCATGTAAAGATAGAAAACCTATGCCTACCTTACTCAACTAATTACAGAGTCGCCTCTTCTGTATGGATGCCCGTAAGTCAGAAACCGCGTCAAAATCAAAGGCCTCACTCACTCCCATCATTGACGACCATCATTAGTACAATGATAAGGATCTCCTGCTTCATCATTTTCCTCAGGTCTGCTTTTGATTCTGCTATCGGCGTAGACCCGAGAAAAAGGATAAAACGTAATTTCAATCACGAGAATATTTAAGGTGTTTTTGATTTCAATGTGAAATTGAAAAATTTTGTTCCTGGCCGAAAGGTTCATAATTTCAAGGTAATTTTTTTATCATTGTATTTAGCAAACTTTGTCAATATTAAAAGTTAATCACACTTAATATTGCATGCCACAAGAATCCAAAAAGGGAATTGGTAACTTTTCAGGATGCTGAAGTCATCAATAAATGTCTGATCAACCAAATAGCAAAATTTGTGAGGCAGTTAAACGATAATTACTAGTTTTTTTACGAAATGATTGGGAAGTGTTGACTACAAATCTTCTTATTACAAGTGTTATTGTTTGAGAACATTTTTTTTAATTAATCATCTGTTTTTATCCATAATAATAATTTAAATCATTATCTATTAAAAAATAAACTTCCCTGAAGCATCTGTAGAAACAGCAGTATTCACATGTGAAATGTGAGCCATCGAGTTCCCCAGCTCCGTAAATGTGATACTTAATCAAAGGTGCGGCGATAATTACATAATCCTCTAAAATATTCCGAGAGGTTTCCATTTCCCATGCTACTTAGATTCCTCATGTTATCATCCTCTAAGTCAATTATCCTTAATCTCTGACAGAACTGACCTTAGTATTTTTAACGCTTCCAGCTGCTCTAACGGCAATAGACCATGGCTAGGAGTATTTCCAAAGTATTTTTCCATTTTTACGGGAATCGGGTAATCCTATAATACTTTTGGATAAACAGAAAAGTTATATCTCATATTTTCCAACTTTTCACATTTGAATTTATTTTAATACACCGAGGAAATAACGAGGCAGCTGATATAAAAAAGAGTGACTCTAAGATGAAGGTAATGTAAAAAAATCTTTGAATTAACTCAGAGCCAAAATATTTAACAACAACGCTTGAGAAAGACAAAATAATCACAGGAAGTAATGTGGAAACACATAGTTTTTGAAGGTCCAGAAATTGATCAACTTGTACATGTTTAGCTTTATCTTAAAATGAAACTATTAAGAAATATATGTGCATACCTAGAAAACGCATTAGAGAATGAATATTAATACTGACAATGAAAAGTTTATAAATCATTTTCTTTCCTTGCTACCGCATAATTTTTGTTTCACGAAAATTTTTTTAGAATGCATCGCAATAAAGCGAAATTACTACCCACTAACAACAACCTTGCAAGTATTTTACGACGTAGAAAAATAATTTCATATTCATTCAGTTTGTCTTTTGAAACATAATTAACAATAATTGGTCTTGAAAGTTCATCGTTTAGTTGGTATCAATGGCTTTGATTCTAAAGTAGTATTTTAATTAGTAATAAACAGTTACGGCGGAGGATAAACACACTTTTACAATGCAATTGGTGGAAGTTATAGAATCCTGGGATATATATTATATATGAGAAGAGTCATCGGCTTGAAATGACTTATCTTTTACAAAGTTATCTAATGTAATTTGATTATTTGAATAATGAGATTTAATCTATCCCTAGTTAATTTTTAACTAAAACACATATAGATCTCTTTCAAGCTTGAAAAATTTCGATTTCAATACATGCGATACATAGTTATTGTGCTTTTTTGCAGTGAAGGGCAACTATGGTTCATAAGCGCAGGAAGGAAAAAGGACAGATTAAGATATTATGATTTTTTTCGACTTACAATAAAATCGACCGTTTCATTAAAGGATAAACTTCAAATTTGTGGATAGGCAGTTAATTTGGCATGATATGAGTACCAGACCAATTAATATAAATGGACGTCCTGGACGTGTCAACAAATGAGAAATACGGTGGCGATAGGCAAGTCCTCAGAGATCTGTAGGATCTAACGTAAGTCATTGCAAGTGGAACATCTACGAACGCACATCGCTTTAATGGTTTTTAGGGGAATATTAATGCATTTAAAAAGCAAGGAATATGGGCAGTGATCCTTAGTTGAAAGACAGGTATCCACTAATAGATGTTTTTTTGAATGGCATTAATACATAAAAGTCACATGGAAATATAGGTAAAAGCAGAACGGTGAATAAAAGCAAACAAATTTATCGAATACAATGCTACGGTTTGAAATTCCCCATACTTTTAAAAAGTGCGGAGGTTCATAGTTCAAAGGGTATCCAAAGTAATTTCTAATAGGCACTTTGCCATGTTGAGTCATTTTTCATCTGCTCCGCATGTATTTAAGAGTCAAGGCACGGTTGCGCAACTGCAAGTAGGAAGCAACTGCGCGATTCACGCCGGTCACGCATCCAAAGAGAAAAAAAAAGCTGTGACCTTGCGGAAATGCTCGCTTTGCATTTTGGGCACTTGTCTCCCTCCTCGGGATTCATTGCCAGGAGTGCATTCCAATCTACCTCCACGTCTCCGCTGGATGACATTGATTTTCCACGATGGATGCCGCTTGTTTTCCATTCATCGACGGAAAATGACACGATCTGCCCACCCGCGAGAGCAAAGATCCACGCGTCAAACAACAGTGGGAGGAGGCTCGACTATAATGGGCATGTACCAACCACCACCGGGATGACGAACCTTGAAAAGTGAGTGCTTGTCGTTGCGTTGGCCCAGCCATAGCGATAGCTGCGGGGGTGGCGATGGGGATGGCGCTTCCGAAGGCGAGACGGATGGCGAGGAGGATGTTACGGAGGAGGGGGTTGTGGAGGAGGAGGGGGGCGCGGTGGGGGCGGGGGCGGCCGCTTCGGCAGTGAAGTTCCGGTCCGGCGGTCGGATCAGCCTCCGGTAGAGGCGGTGGCAGTCGACCAGGAGGTCCACTTGAGGCCCGCTCACGGAAACCGCTACCTGTGAAGGAGACACGGGAGGGGGATGTTGAAAGCGTTGAAGAGACACATTTGCGAGGGCACTGCGACCTTAAAAATTCGAAACCCGCAGGACGTTTAAGCTCCATGAGGAATATGAGCGCCTTGGTAATGATTATGGAGGTAACAGCGCAAATGTTTATGAAGTGCACTCAATTCCTCCTTTTCGAAAGCAAAATAGAAAAAAGTATTGGCCTGAAGTGCACTAAATGTAAGAAATTAAATAGGTTTCAGTTTATGTAGGAGAAACGGCTTCAGTTTCTCGAACTAAAAAAAATCACCGGAAACCTAAATATAAGCTATTGAAAAGTACATATTGCACTTATTTACTTTTTTCAAATATTTTGAGTTTGTTGTCAGACGACATTGAAGTAACACTTTTTCAGAATTGCTGGGCAAAACCCCACCTCCGACCCGAAACATATCATTTTTCTCCTCCTTCCATAGTGTGGGGAGTAAGTTTCCGAAAAAATAACCTAAAAACATGTTTTTACTTTTACTTTGCCTACTCCGAACAGGAGCGGCGTGGTAGGGTATGCATTCATGTGAACATAGTGAGAAATGATTGCAGTTATGGCGTCGACAGATTACCTTGTGCCACGCATTGTCCGCTAGCCGGAAAGGGAAACTCTCGACTCTTACGAGGCGGTCGTGCGTGGTGTAATGGAGTCGGATCTCGTCTTTGCGTCCACTCGACTGCAGCTCCAGGTACCTGCGGAGAGACAACAGACACGCTTGTAAGGCTTTTGCCGAGTCTCTGCGGGAAGAGGGGGAGGGAAGGCCCCTGAGCTCCAAGGGTAGGTCTCGAAGGAGGTAGAGGACGGCAGAGCGGACATGTTCGGCGTGGTTATACCCGAGACCCGAAATCTCCACCCCCTTCTGAGCTCAGATCGGAACCGAGTTTTACGATTTTATTTTTGACGAATCCCGCAGAGTTGGCGAAAAGTGAACTTCACTAATGTGGATTTCTTTTTTAGCATAAAAATAATTCTTTTCGCGTTCCCCGAACTGCACAAATATTCGGGAAAAAAAATCTTACTCTGCTTGGGTCACGAAAATCTGTGAAATTTTCTTTGAAGTGGAAGTTGGCCTTACAAATTCAATCCGAAAATATTAAAATAAATTCAAAATGGTGGGTCACACCAAGAAAAAGGGAAAAGTCCGCCGTTAACCTTTAACGAGGAAAGGAGAAATATTCGTCAGTTCTTTATTCGCTTACATCCCGATCCTTTAGAAAACGCTACTCAGTGAATGCTTATAGAATGATTCTGACACTGTTTAGGTATATCAAGAGTACATGAATGTTTATTTCAATCGGTCCACTAGATGGGCATCGTTATCACCTAGTTAAGGTTAGCAAACAACTCTAAAGGGATAGATACGAGGCACATACACATCCAATTCCGGGGAGTCGTACAGGATGGCATTTTTCGGGAAGTCAAGCATAAACATGCGTGAAAAGGTATTGCTGAGAAATAAATGAAAACCTCCAAACTTGTACTTATATGTCTGTGGCCTTCAATAGGCCCACGGAGAAAACACGGAAGTTAGGTAGTTTATGCTTTTTTTTCTTTTAGCTTTCCAAGTATATATTTGAACAGGAAATATGGCCTAAAATAATAGTCATTGGATTTCAAGACGCTCCCAAGGCTGTGGCCATTTTGCACGTTAAACCCAATTTCGGGAAAACCATTAGATGAAAATAAAATAACCAGATTTTAGGCTGGTTTCGAACCAGATACCTTCGATATAAACAGCCGGTACATTATCCGCCCAACCACGAGGACATTATAGCATAACATAGAATATAAAATCACCACCAAATTTCGAGCATTAGTTAGGCCAAAACTTTTTGCATCATCAATGATTTTAATTTACGGTCAAATCTGATTGAGTGGGAATGATCTATGACATGACCAGTCATAGAGGGACGACGGAAAGGTGGTGTAGGTTTTATTTAACAGTGGTGATATCACTGGCTAACTACAATTGATTAAGTGTTAAGACAAAAACGGCTACAAGTTCTATTTAACTGAACTTGGCAGTTTTGGGCAACATACAGAACTTTTACAAAATGAATGTGACCCCGTAAAATTTACAACTAATCACTATTCTACTTAAATATTACCAATGATTTTTGACAGCAGGGATAATTTAAAGCATTAAATGCAACAACTTAAATTCTTGCCTTGGTATCAAAACCAATTTAAACTAAATGAATCTTGACTGAAAGTTCGATATCACTAATTGAAGCCTGTGGTATCCAAAAGTGGGTATCAATGAATGAGAAATATCAAATCAAAAGAATGATTATGGAAAAAGAATGAATGCATATTTTAGGAATACTTGGCAGTTGTAGACTAGTTTTACACATACATCTGAAGGACTAATACTAAAATTGTAAAATTTATTGATTAAAACTTTCATTTAACAGGGATTTTCTTAATATAACTATGATTCTTCGTGTAGAAATAGAGGCAAAATCTTTGAAGAACGAGTTGCAAGATCTGCAGTGAGGATTTTCCCATAGTTTCACCGGTTTTTAATGAATCAACTACCTAAGTCTTAAACTAGCAATTCAAAGTCACCCCAACATTTCTGATGGAATTAAACACTAATTTTTCCACCGAATTACTTTAAATTTGTAAAACTTTCTGCCATTTTCTATCTCTTCAAATCGAAGTCTATGCTGAATATCAGTTTTATTTAACAACGATAAAACCTAGGACGTACGTTGAATCCTATGTCTGACGTTTAAACTGTCTGAAAGCAACTGTCTTTAACGTCGAAATTTACTTTCATATTTTTAATAATCCCGTCAACTTGGATCTAACCATAGTATAATTTGTTATTACTTCTAATTAAATAAGCGGGGTTTTCGGCCTCTTTTTCTTGAATTAATTCTCTAGTAAGTGATCGAGAAAACTAATTCAATTAAAAGTAAAGAATGGTTAGGGTACATTCTTAATATTTACTGTTTCCAAACTTCAAGATTATACATTACATAACCCTTAAACGTTTTTTAATAAATAACATGACACTTGTAGTACTTTCTCCCGCTGAAACTTTATCAGCATGTGATGATTGCATAAATCTAAAGAGAGAATCGATTTGAGTACTGTTAATTTTGTCTTCGTTATATTCCAGAGGCGATCAGTTTCTTGAGGTTTAATTGACCTGCACTTGAAGAAGGGAAAATCTTAGAGCCTCTTTAGAATATTTAGGTACTTACTGGTGCCAAAATTCCTTACCTATTTTCATTACCACAGGCTCACATTAATTTAATCAGAGGCATTAACATTTTTCTCTGCATCAAAATTCTATACATGCATCTTATAAATAAGTTTCACAGTAATTAGGTAAAACAAAAAAAAAGCACTTTTCCCATGCTATCCACTCAAAATATATACTTCTCGAATTTCTTATTCAGAACATAAAAAATTGTTTTCCCAATTAAATTTATGATTAATAGGAATACATTTATTAAAATGGAAATGATCAAAACTATCTTCCAAGTTTAATTTCGATATCTCAAGTGACTTATGCTGATAAAGAAATTCTTGTTTGTAAATTAAAATTAATCCCTAGTTGTCACATTAGAAAAAATTATGTACAAACCTGATGTAGATTTATTTCATGCATACCTTATCAGTGGGTGGTTATGTAATTGAAAGGAACGAATAAGAATTTGAAATATCTAATACTAATGTGTAGAATATCCTAAAACGTATCGCAAGCAGCTAAAAGAATATGAATATCTTAAGGGGTTCTAGGAGAATATACGTTGAGCCAAAAATGTCTACTAATCAGTCAGCTAAAATTAATCGGCCATATTTAATGTAAGAAATGAAAACATTAGCAATTTTTCACCCAGTAAAACTTCTTTATTGCAATTACTTTCGGTGTACTAGACCATTTTCAAGTATTGTAGTACACCTAAACTAGTCGTAATAAAAACGTTTTACTAAGTGGGAAATATGCTAGTGCTTTCATTTCTTACTATCATTAAAATTTTACACCACAGCACACCTGAACCTTCATATTTAGAGTAGTCCACCAATGGAATCCGCATTTTTGTCTTTGCAATAAATCCTCTAATTTATGTATATTAAAGCGGAGCAGCCTTTCCGAGAAAGAATATTTCTTAAACTCCCTTTATTCACTTTTAAATACACCCAAATTTCCTAGCGCACTATAGATTTATTCCATATTCACTTCAATTCAAGTCTTGTCGAGGGACATGATATTAACTATGTTTGCTTAGATAGCTTAATGATCTTCACACTACCATCCCTCTCCCACCCACTTTTCAACTCTCTTCCACCCCTCCCCTAATTCTACTGCTTCTCCTCCAATAATATAGTTTATCTCCTGAAGTGCCAAATCAGCCCTGCCTTCTACACTGATCAATGTACCACACCCCTTAACATCAGGACAAACTGAGCTCAGAATTTCCAATTTCCAGCCACATCTGACCGGAAATTGGAAGGCCCAGGTTCAAATACCGTGTCGTGGTGAACATTTTTTCTCCTTGGAATCTGCGTCTTTCCCACCTATCTTGTGTTTCCTTTACCTTTCCTCAATTCCTGTACAAACCTTATATACATATATATATGTATACATATATTATGGGTTACAGTTAATAATATAAGCGGGGGCGAACTAACACATGCGTACCATATTGAATTTGAATTGAAACCAGCCATTTAATATAGCTTCTACGTTTTAAATGCGACATTGTATTATTGAGGACATAAAAGTTATAAAAATATGATAGGATTATTAAGGAATTATGAAATAGTTTTAACGCAAACTCCAAGTTGACTGGTCAACTTATTTGTCTCCAAATGGAGGCCAGTTGAGACATCGAAACTGTCTGCGTGCGGAAAATGACTTGCCACTACTGGAATGGAGTATTGGGTGCATTTAAAAAAATATTTGAAGTATTGGGACAAAGGTTTTGTCAAGGTTGTGAGAGGAAAATAAGGGAAGAATCTCAGATGATGGTCGAAAAGTGCAAGGCTTTGATTAGGTTGAAAGTCAAGATCATATCCGAAACCTCAAACGATGATGCAAAGAAGTGCAAATAATGGACTAGGACTGGCCAACGTAGGCACGACGATCACATATGTACCCAAATTATTCAGGTTATATTTCCAATGTCATGATACAATTTTTGCATAAAACGGAATTTAATCTAAGGTAACCAATTCTCCTCCCCCAGAATCGGCATTATTCAACTACTATCCTCCTAAAACTCGCCAAAGTATCAATTAGTAACAGCCTCCCCTCACAGTACAAATACCTTCATTAGTCAAGTAGCATACATGATGGAACCTTGAAGATAGCACAGTTGTTAGCACTAAATCCTTTGCTTAGCTGCGTTATTAAAACGTAAATAACAACGGCGTCGAATAAAAAAATAAAAGAGCACTATGCTTTCTCTTATTAACCACGAGTTCTCATTTGAATCCGACATACCGGGCATTTGGGAATATTTTTCTAATGCAAATAAACGCTCCATAGGTGCCAGGTAAGTAAATTGAGGTGTCGTATTGTACATGAATTTCCATAGAAGTGATTGAAAAATCTTACTAAATTTTTAGAATGCTATTTTAGTGGTCCAACGAGAGGTGACCAATTCAGTCTTCAGAGAAATGGTTATTGATCTGTTCATTCCATTCGGATACGGCAGAAGCAATTATTCAGAATACGGTAAGAAACACATAACTGTGCTACAAAGAAAGTAAAGACATTTGAGTGAAGCGAATGGTCTGGTCCCTTGACTGGTTCTACTACCTTATATTTTGCCGTTGATTTGTTAACCTCCTATTATATGGAAAATTAGAATTTGATGAAAATGTTTCATCGATCAGCGAAGCCAAGAAGAAAAAAAATGAGAGACAAATTTGTTGTTTCAGGAGTTTCAGGTTGTTTCAGGAGGTGGTGAAAGAATTTCATAATTAACATGTAGATGTCTCATTATCTCCGCATGAAATTTATTTTTTTTCTTTTTTCTACGGTGTTAGTATCACCTTCAAACTACACCGTAGTGTTCCGGGATATGAAGGTAACAGGATGGAATGGAAAGATATATATCATATAATATATATATATATATATATATATATATATATATATATAT
>LYUA01000904.1:139314-150454 GCA_002093875.1 Calopteryx splendens | reverse complement strand
CCCCTGGGCAACCGTGGGGACCTCGGCAGGTGCTCCCGGGAGAGGGGACGCCCGGCCGGCCGAGGGACACGATGGGGTGAAACACTCGAACCCCCCGGTGCCTCGCACCGACTTTTCTCTTTGCAAAACTTGCCCGTGGTATTTTTAATGCCACACACTTAAAAAAAGAAATCTTTTAGATTATCAGCACTCAAAGCAGTCAAAATGAATTTAAGGAATTACCAAAAAGCTACCTCCTTTTGTGAAGGGAGTAATTAACTAGCAAGGAGATAAGACTGCGAATGAGCACATTTTTTTATAATTGAGAACATAAATGAAATGTTCTAAATTTGGCCCATAATTTGTAACGTTGAAATCTTTCACAGTTTTTCTTAACATCTTTGGCAAGAAATTTTAAAATATTTTCATATTTACATACTACAGACACCACCAAAATTTAAAGAGCACAATACGTGGAAGCGTACGTCAGATTTTTCTTTACACAATGGCCTATGAACTCCACTATTCTTTTATTTTATTGTTAATACATCTAATGGCATCTTTAACTTTCTTCCGCGGAGACGAAATGAGAAATGTAACAATAAGTTCATTACATTTCAATGATAATTTGTGCTGATGAAGCCCCTGGAAAGTTACAATACTGCGCACAGGAGTGTTTCTCAACTAAAGAATAACCAAACAAAATAAGAGGAGCATACCATAATATTACGTTTATTTAATCGGTGTGGAAAAAATTACTTCGACCGAAATTCATTAAAACTGCGTACATGTCATAACAGATCTCAGCCATTTTGATTTAACTGCGGTAATAGGATGCAGTTAAGTTTCGAAAATAAACGTGAACGTCTAGATCGGAAGGGGAATTGCTGTTCGAGTTAGCATGAACTTTTTGAAACACCAAAGAACCTGAATAATTACATACTCGTCACAATTCATGAAAGATTTATTCCGAGCGTCTCATTTTTCATAAATATTATGAAAAATAAATCAATATAACCTATGCAGACATAAGACGTTATACTTAATCAAAACTCCTCTCCGAAATTTGGACGGTTTTCTTTATAGTTACTCTTTGTTAACAAATTACTACATATCTGATGATGATCTAATGACATTATTATTAGCCCGAAGTTTTAGATTAAATAGTGGTCAATGCATTTGTTGATCACTCAACTATCGAATGGATCTTTCTTAGGATGGGGAAGTTTTGTTCACAGATAGCCATTTAACTTTATGTCAAGATATCGTATGCCTTGTGCCAGCGTTCACCTTTTAATTCTGGAATGATCTATCTCTTTAAAGGTCGATAGCATAAGTTTTATCGGAGAAACCCAGTTGTACGTGCCAGAACTACTAAGAATGAAATAAGAAGCAACTTTTGTGTCCTTACCATACTTGTTTTATACAAAAAAACCTATACATGAGTATAAAAAAACACCTTCATGCATTAACTTTGAAAATAAATGTGAGTAATTCTGAAATTTCTTTATTGTACCCGTCAATTTTTTGGATGATTTTTCAATCAGCTGAGCAAACGTTTAACACCTGCAAGCCGATTAGGACGTAATTTTGAATTTAACACAAGGTGGAGAGCGTATAGGTATGATAGGGGATGTTAAAGTGGTCAATACAGAAACTATTATTAATTGGCAAAGGTAATGGTTAATTGGTACCATCACCGATAAGACCTATTGATAAGTAAAACAAACAGAAGAAGGAAAAATTTACTCTAACTAATTTGCATACTCTTCCCGCAGTGGTAGACTATACGTAACTGTAACGATATGTGTTCATGAACTATATCTTCTAACATTCTCAGAAACCGAGAAAACGGCAACTAGCTGTAATATCACTACGCAATATCTAAAAAATAGGTATTTACCACCGAATATGTGCTGTCCCTTAATTTTGTGCTCTAGATTATTTTAATTTTTGGAAAGGATATTTCTGATTAGCTCTAACTTTTTATGCGCGCAGCAATTGTTTTCGCAAAAAATTTAAACGTTCAATAAATAGAATAAATAACTAAATATAAGTATTTGGTAATTGAGATTGCTTCTGGTATAATTAGGTATATTATATCAAGGAAAACTCAGTGAATCTTTAAACAAATTGCATTTTAAATTATACCTTTGGTTTAAAAAAGGCGAAGTATAGCTAAATTTTGGAGGACTACTATTGTATAAAATATTATTCTAACGAGAAATAAACAGATACAATTCTCCTTTATGTAAAGGGAAGGTCTATTGGAAGAGAAGGTTATGTGGAAAAACTCCCTGGAAAATTAGGACCTTATTTTTAAGAATTTAGTTCACTTCGAAAAAAACATAGTGTTTTTCCAAAACACCATAGAATTTTGGTATATTTGAATTTTATTCCAGGAGCTTTTTATTGAGTCTATAAATTAAATTTTAGAGAGTTTTCAGGTATCTAAATATTAGAATATGAGCCAATTTTACTCTGTGCGCCTTCACACTGACTCCGGATGCTTCGGAATATATTCAAGAGGGATAACATGTCGAAAAGGAATTGTGGAAGACTAAGAGGGATCGGGAGGTGAAATCAAGAACTGTTAGAAATTGGTATCTCATTAATCAAAAAGCCTTAGACCGGCACTAAAATCATGGAAAAATGCAAAAAAGAGTCAGAGATAGGAAAATTCATTACAGTTTCCATGGGATTTCGGCGGAAATTCTAGTCTTGAAGTCAACTGAACACCTTTCGACAATTTTCCAACATATCTGACCGTGGGTAAATACATCCGTAATTGGGGTTTCGTTGGAAAGATGATTAAAAATTTTTTAGCTAGGGCAATAACATATTTTATATTAAAAATTCTTATGAAAGTTATCACTATTGGTGAAGTTATTGCTGAACTTGACACATCGGAAGTGACTTTACTGAGTGCAATTTTGCAATTTAAACATTTTCTTAGCTTATATTTCCAAATTGTTCAGTAATATATTTTTTCAAATGGTAGATACAGCGTTTCCCCACAAATTTTCCGTGGAAAACTTTTCCTTTACACTAATTGTTATGGAAAGAGCCCAACTAATAAGAATTTGTATGTAATATCTCCTTCAGTGATGTTTTTAACATTTGGTGTGATTTTAAATAACATTATTCAGAGTTTTATAAGTATTTTAAATTAATTAAAATCAATTAATTAAGAGTGTTCAAATAAAGTCAAAGGCATTCTCTACTCTCCTCGACACAAAAGAAAACCTCACTCTACTTCTGGCTTAAGCAAGAACCAAAGCTTCACACGAAATTTATATATGAGTAAACCTTCATAAGGACGAAGGCAGCCTCCTCCCTTTGTGATAAATACTATTCCTGAATCTCCCCTAACGCCAGCAAGAAAGTTCCTTACCCGTAGTAAAAATGGAGTACATTTAGGTTAAACTTAAAAGTAAATTAAGAGAAAACAGTGAAAATAAAGGAGTACGGAATCACCGTCATCGGGGCACTGAAAACATGGAGGCTTCTTTCACTGCAAAACCCTTTCACACCAAGCGAATAGAGAGCGGAGGTTCCGGGAGAAGCCTCCTTTCACGCCGTCCGATGTTTTAAGCTCTATGCAAATTAGGATACACGATATCCCTCGCGCACTCTGGCTCACGCCCACGGCAGGGGATCGTTTTTCACGGAGGGGCTGTGGAAGGAGAGACGTAAGAGGCTCTGTTTATGACTTAACATTAGGCGATGTGATCTAGAGGGTCGTCAGCGTCAGAGACATCGGGTTGCCTCCTTCATGCGTGGGGCACTACCGAACGCGAGTCAGTTATAAAAGTTAGGGCATAAGCTGAAAGGGCGGTATAAGCGGGACAGAGTGCAGCACGTATCAGGGAGCTCTCTTCCTCCGGATAGAAAATAATTTGGTGTAAAGGAATCGTCCATAGTGTGCGCGAATGTTTCAAGGTGGGTTCAATGTATCGTCGTGTCATATTGATCGAATTGTGGACAGTTACGTGAATAAAAATTTTATTTGCCAGTGGTAAAGATTTAAAAAAAATCCTATAATGAACCGCGTCGTCGTGTATCCACCTACACGAAAAACCGAAATCAGTTCGATTTCGAATTCACGTGTGGGAAGAGAAAGATGTGACCTGAACGGGGATCCTGGGTTCATCACGAACCAAATCAAGGCCAAATAAGAAGGCTAAGTTACAAAATAATGGAAAAAATTCCCGAGTGTTTTATTAACAAACACCAATGAAGGAATACATTACGTGAAAGTTCATTTGAGGCAGTCTCAGAGGCATGTGTAACGCTTCACTCTCGTCAAAGGCGGGAAAAAAAGTGACGCAGACGCTCTTCGAGTTCCTTAAATATTTACCAATACGAGGCAATCAATACCACAATGAATGAAAATGCCTTTATTACGATCCACAATTTCGCAAGTTTGCGATTCATATTCTAAAGAAACATTTATTTATGGATACATGATGACTTAAGACTCAGGGAAGTACTGCCGAACTATTTAGGTGCAATTTTAAAACTGAACAAATAGGAGGCTGAATTTAAACTACGGCAAATGAACGGAATTAATACGACATACGCGACTCGGAATAGCTTTTGCCTCGTCCCTCCGTCCAATACCCTCGTCTGTCTCCGTTATAATTATATGAAAAATGGGAAGAAATTAAGAAAATATTTGAAGAAACTTTCTGAAAAGCTTTGAAGAAACACGAAGATTTTATTGAGTGGTAAATGGGAACATATGATGAAGAATTCACAATTTTGTTCTGGAACACGCAGACGACGCTTCAAAGACTTGAAATATTTTACGGAAATTTAAATTTCAAACTCAGAAATTTCATTCCGGATTTATATGAGTTTAAACCATGATTTGGTAGCTAGATAAAATTGAATACATAAGAAATATAGAAAAAATTAAGTTAGTCCTGGGACGCTATTAAAACCTCGTGAAGTGTCAGACGGCTCAAATCAACCAATATTATAGATTTCGAAAGATAAAAGAGGCATAAAGCTGCCAAACTAATAAATTCATGTGATCGATCAAGAAAAGGGTTAATGCTCGCGGTTATAAAAAAAACAATTTAAAGTATACCGACGCAGCTGTTCTGAAGGAAGGTGCTTGCAGAAATAAGGTTGGTCTTCAGAAATCACTTTCCTTTATTATTTAGTGGAAGGATTTTTTTTCTTTACCTTAAGTAATTACCGGTGCGTTGACAACCCAGATACTATCCTTATTTGAATGCTTGCATTACCTAGCGACATGGAATCAATTAAATGTATATTGAAAATGAGAAAATAAGTAATCAGAGGAACTCTACTTTTGACGTTGGACGCTATCTATTTTAAGTGAATAGTTGGTTTTCATTTAAGGAACTAAATATATGAATGCATATTTATTTATAGGCATATAAATAGATTTAGACACACGAAAATCACCAAAGCCATATTTTTGATGTTTTAATGACAAACGGAATATTTTATAAGTACAATGCGTTGGTATCTAATTTATGATTAATTTGTTTGATACTTATCGACCGAATGCCAATCGATAGAGTTCATCTGAGAAAAACAAAATTAACAATTGAGAACGTTATGAAGCAATAAATCTAATTTTTGGTTGTATAAAAGAGATATGGCGTGCGTCGTGCAAGCTTTGAGATAAATCTCTTATAAATATCTAATTTCGTAAATAATTTTCATGGCGCATCCACGGAAATACCAATTAAATGTAAGTAGTTCCATCAACGTACACTAACAAATTACATTGCTCTCCCCGTACTTTCGGGATTTTTATTACAAGATACAAAATTAAGTAACAATTAATATAACTACTGCTTGAGATGAAATTATTTTATGATCTAGCTTAAGGGGAGCAATAAAAGAAGAAAGACATTTTAAGATGCCTCTTGCAAGCAGAACTCGAGGTTGTAACTATTTTGTAACGTCACTAACCGCGAAGGTCCAAGTCTTCTGACCATAATTCAGAACTTGAGGGACACGTTAGTGAAATGGGTTGATATTTTCATTTCTTTAATTCCTAGAGGACTATTATGATTGATAATATATTTTCCCGGTAATCATTACACTAAGTAAATGTTTTCAGCCACATACTGACCCCCACAGTACGAGATAAAATTATTTCAGGCAATTTTTGTGCCAATATCTCGCAAGGCATCAGAAATTCCCACTCTCTCTCACACTTGTTTTGGTTGCGTTTGCAAAGGAAATGAGCAGGAAAATGCTGCCTACGAAGCCCCGGGGACTCAAGCGAATTTATCGATATTGCGAAAAAATTTTGCCCAGCCATCAATGTATTGTATTTTCCATTTGGAGAGGATTTATATCTGATTTCCGCTTTTGTGGTAACAGAACGGAAGGAGCGCGGCGGAGGCCTTTCACCCAACCCACGCTACTGGGTGAGTATTGGATTGGGAAAGACTACAAAACCGATCTTCTATGGTGACCACCTGGGCGACGGAAAAAGCAGGGCCTTTCAAGGGTGTCGCGTTCACTCAAACTGACTCATTTTGAGTTTATATTCTACCAGGATTGCACCAAAGGTCGCGAGGATAATAATATTTATTTTCTTAAGGCCAGCATAGAAAAAAAAACCACACGCAATCCCAAAATACGTGACTTCATTCTCTTCGCGAGAAATTCCATCCCAATTAATGATTTTTCAAAATTCTCTAAAAGACTACGACCAAGCAGATGTTAAAAATTAACACAGGGTTGGACACGGTTGTGTTGGCCGGCATCACATCCGCGGGACGAAATCCGGACAAAAGCACCTCGAGGAGTTTCTGAACCTAGCAATGCTAGTATACTCATACTAAAGTCCCTCTTGACATGTTGTCAGTAATTAGGAGATCCACCTCAATGGCAAAAAGTATCAATGCTCGTTGATGAAATAACTGCTTATTACCAAGCATTTTCTTACACTGAAACAGGAGCATGTGACTTGGAAAAGAGAGGCGAAACGGCGATAGCAGTCGTATTCGGATTTTTTAAATCATTAATTCGCAATTCGACGATGCCCATGACTTTCGGTGGAATCGTCAAGGTACATAAAATGTTCATCTAAAACCACATCTATCCTGCGAACCTCCATATGAGGACCGTACCAAGGGGCGTTAGGATATCAGATCTTAATTTTATGGATTTGGAATATGTTTTAGCCAGTGTTCATTAAAGGCTATAATTGGCCTTAATATGAAAAACTGTGTTTAATACAGGTTTTATTTCGATCGCAAATTGTGCGAGAAAAATTGCGAGCGAGCCTTGAAATTTATCAATGATGGAATCCCCTTTTAGAATTATTTGATTCAGATAATCTATTTTTCCTAGGTGGAATTTTAGGCTTTTATAGGCTATATTTAATCAATTAAGAACAACTCTCCCAGGTAAGGTATATTTTTTATTACCCCAGGAATCAAGAACATGCTATAATTTCATACCCCGCCTAAATTAAACTCCGCCTAAATTAGACCCTGGCACTCCGAGTTACTATAAAACAATTTTCAGCTTCAAATACTCCCAACCTCCCATAATTTCGTCTAAAATGCCCGTTTGTCTTCTTCTCTTACACTGCGTTCTCCCCTATATTACAACTCCAAGTTTCCATTATATCTCAATGCCTCTTGCTACCACTTTCCTGCCTTTTAATTTATCCCAATAACTTTCCAAAACCCTGTGAACCAAGGGTCATTCCACCTTAACTCGTGCATCTCCACCCCCCTTTCGTTCCTCCAATAAGGTGCCACCCCCTTCTTTTGTAAATAATTTATAAGTGTTAACTCTTTTGGATATTTTACCTAGTGATAAAGTTGAACGTCGAAACCTGGGTCGTCTCATAAATTGTATGAGAACAAACTAAATGTTCGAATATCATTGAGTGTTAATCGTAAACAAAAAGTAACAACAGAAACCACCCACTTCTCTCCTGTTTGTATAAGCCTCTTCACATAAAACAGTTCTTCTTTCAATGCCCTCACTCATTTTCCCATCTTCATCTAAAACACTCACTGGATGCGTCAATTGCTCTACCTGATTTGGTTTATGCTCTCCAATTTTAATGTTTAACTTAGTAAATCTATTTTTCGAAAACCTCTGCCTTAATTTGATTATGAATGATTTTCATCCGATACCTATCACACTGGTTCTGCAATACAATCAGCAATCAACCATTGGGGTCACCGGCAAATTATAGCTTGATCAACCGCAGATGTAACTGACTTTATCAGTTCTACAGTTGCTTTGATTATTACTTCCAGTCCTTGTCATGCCTCTCTAACCTATCCCTCCACGTTACGTTGAAATTGACGGAAATAACGGACAACACTGTCAACCCCTCCCCCCCTGTGTATCACTGACAATACCGATTCTCGTCCGAAACTCGTACCTGTCGCAGTATGAGACATGTGCACGTTTTAGAAAAGACGCCTATTCCTCCTGTCTACTTCTATCTTTAAACTCATTAGTCGTTTTCACTGTCTTGAAATCATGAGCTTCTATATCACGAAACAGATTTCAATGCTTAATGTCCGAAGTGGCTCAACCTTAGTCGTATAAATGTATTTTTATTAGGTTGAACTAATAAAGAAGAGAAGTTCCACAGTGTGTTTACCGTGCATCACATACATACATCGTGGTTATATTCTATATTTCCATGCAGTATGTATATTAATGATTTCATCTATACCAGTAGTAAACTCGATTGCCTTTCTAAAGTCAGTCTGGCGTGCTCATTTTATGAATAGAGGCGCATCAGTTCTAGTTTCTTTAAACAATATATGAACACTTTCCTACTTCTTGCACTAATACTTGACAAATCTAGTCGATCTTCATTGAGTTTATCATCGAATCTCGAGCAATAACTCCTCACTGCTTTTCGTTTATGCTATAGCCTGTACTTCCGAGGGCCCATATTTTTCCATCCACCTATATTTCAGTCATCCGACAGGTAACCTTTGCGATAATCTACCAATTATGGAGATTCTGGAGGGCACATTCATCCAGTCTCGTAACTACAAGTGGCAGGTTAAAAAATATCGACACTGAAACATAACTTGTTTCATAGCGGTATTGAAATGCTAATGTTTTCGATCCCCTTGTTGTGGTTCGAAGCAGCTGGAGAGTGCATCACGGCTTTGTGGGAGGTGTCCAAAATTAGAAAAGCAGACTAAAAAGCTAAAGTTAAGAATTTTTATTTATATATTATCAAATTCCCATTTCTACATTATATTTTAAGCTCGATTGGCATGGAAAGAGTACTACCGTTTATCTATTTTTACTACAGTGATTCAAATACTTGTTTTTCATTGTTCTTATTTTTATTAGTCTTCATTATTTTATCTTCTAATTAATTAGCCTGCATATATATAAACACACACAAGCCGCCACAGGATGGAGTGTTTCAGGGAGCATGGGGCGCAAGGTATAAAAAGGGATACATAATTAAATATGTTAAAATTTCCTTTTGTCTGCACCATATTAGACTTCTTTATTATTAACGGTGGTCTACCGGTTAAGGTGAGTTTCTGATTAACACCACCGCTACACGAATAACGCGACATTAACATATTAAACAACCTACACTACTAAACTTATTGGCATCATGCGTGACTTGGTGAAAATTATGGATATCCATAGTAAAATTAACTTTGTAGTTTCCACAGACTTATTGTGACTTGGCACGACGCATTTCACTACAATGTAGCACATGATTATGCTAAAGTGTAGTGAAACGTGTCGAGTCAAGTTAAAATAAATCTGTGGAAACTACAAAGTTAATTTTATTATGGATAACCTACACTATAATAACCTGCTCTGCAATTTCATATACTTTCTGCCATCCTTCATTCCGTTCAACCTGCCTAATATTTTCCTCCCCTAATCTCTGCCTCAGAGCCAACATTCTCCCCCCTATAAGTCTTCAACACTCCACTACCTCTCTCAATACGACCTGTAGTCTTCCCCGCCTCCCTTGAATTTCTCCCAAGAGCCTTTTCTCCTCCCCTACCATTCCCAAAACTTCTTCGTTAATTTTTCTTTACAGTCATTTGCAGTACGGTCAAAAATAATGGCTGTAATGCTTGTGGCATCTAACTTAGATCTAAGCCTAGAACCAAATAAATCAACTACAACCCAGCCTGGATTTGAAATTTTGGCCTTGGAGTTTCCAGAATTTCTTCTATCAACCTGGATACCACGATTGGGTTTCTTATTCCACACATTTCATCTTCGAGAGCCTCTCTTAGGAGTCGAAATCATAGCGAGTCCCACCAATTCCACCAGTATTTTGCTGTATGTGCTAAATGCAAACTTTCGATCAATCAAGAAAAATGAAATCCTGCGTAGGTGCGATAGTACGGTGCGGTAGTGGAGCGATTTTTTGTCACTCCCAGCAGGTAAGCGTTCGGCTGTCCACGATTGCGGTAGCAACAAAACCACGTTTCAGATCCCAATCATACGCCCATGAAAACTTCAAATCTCTGGTGTCTAGTGACTAACTTTTCTAGGCCGTAAGACTTCCAACCTCCGTCAATATTAACGCTAGAACTTTGCTTGAAATATGCTGGCCATCAGAATACTCGAACCCTTTTTCATGTAGGGTGACATGGCAAACAGCGTGCATTAAATCGGTATATCGATACACTGTGACGAGTCATCCCGTACTAAATCGAAGACGAGCGTGATGAAATCACCCCTAGACGCTTGAGGTTGGCAACCAACGGTGGGCTAAGCATGAGCCGGCGATCGAGGTCGAAATCAAGGGAGCGAGCACGCTGCACCACGCTTGTCGGTAGCACCGTCGATCCTTCGGTTGGAGACCATGGAAGAGTAGGGTGAGCGGGAGATTTTTTGGACCTGGTCCACTCCGTGACTGTCGACTGAGAGCCACTCGAGGAAGAGAGAGCCGTCATCATCCTGGGACCCGGAGGTGTGGGAGGAGGAGGAGGGGGTCGGAATAGGTGGAGGAAGAGGCGAAAGAGGACGTGGAAAGGGAGAGAGTGAGAGAAAGACGGAGAGAGGTGCGGCCAGGGCAGGCGGGAGGCATAACGATCGGGATGATCGTCGCAGTGCGGCTATGTGGGGATAGACGGAGGGTGTCTAGGAGGCGAAGGAGGGAGGATTTAGGTACCTATCGGGGGGGGGG
>LYUA01000904.1:31781-43876 GCA_002093875.1 Calopteryx splendens | reverse complement strand
CCCTCACCTGTGCAGTCTTAGACATGTACAGGTTTCGAATAATTCCTCCAGTCTACTCCTATCTTCTGCAATACCTTCATTAGATATTCCCAGTTTACCCTATCAAATACCTACTCGAAATGTGCGAAGCACACAAGTATATCTTGATTATACTCTATATTTCTTTCTATCAATAACCTCATTACTTCTATGGTGTCACGTGTACCTCTATCTTTCCTAAACCCAAACTGATCTTCTCCTAAGTTATCGTCATCTTTCTTCTCATTCTCTTATTGATGATCCTCAGTATTACCTTTGGCGCGTGAAAAGTGAAGCTAATTGTCCTATAGTCCTCACACACTGCTGCTCTTCCTTTCTTTGGGATGGGAATTAAAACTGATATAACATAGCCTTCTGGCCACACTCCACTCTCATAAATACTGCAAACAATCTCGTAAAAATTCTCCTTCCATGTTTTCCTAAAGTCTTCAGTAATTCTGCAGGGATATTATTGACCCACACAACCTTGTTTGCTTTCATTTCCTTCAATTCCTTCTCTCGTATAACGATATTATCAAGTACAAGTCAAAACAAATTTTTTAATTTGAACTATTCTTTAGAGAAGGCTAAGTTAATATTAGTCTTCTAATAATTAACTATAAAGTTTGTTACTTCTTGCGCTACAAGATATAAAATTACGGAAATCTATGGAAAAGCACCCAATATAATAATATTAATAATATAATAACCTGCAAATGAATGATTCGAAATCTCAATTAAAAGCGTCACTGGTAGAAATCAAATGCTAAATTCTGGCGTGGAAATTATTATAATAGCCATATTGCCTAAATCCGATCCTCTGATTGGCAAATATAGATGAGTCAAAATTCAATAATAATAATAAAATAAAATGATTTAATAATGGGATTGACGACTGTAGAATGTTTTTTTAAATTCCATAGCATTTAATACCAAGGTACAAAGAATTTTATGAAAAATATTGTAACTGGAATTTCACGTAAATATTAAAATTTTTATTACAAAAAAAGAGATACCAAATGGATTTTATTTTGATACAATATCTAATAAAAAATAGCATGCATGACCGGTTTCTATAAATCTTTTTAGTCAACCGCAAACAATTTTCTTGCCAACTTCGCAATGACCTGAATTCAAAATTACCCTTTTGATAGCAAGAATTGTATTTTGGATTTTATTACTCTTCTGAGAATTTGCAATTTTAACGACAGGGGTGAGTTGAAATGCGCAAGCGTTGGGATTTATCCCGAAATTCCTGTGATCATCCATAGTTGCAAAAATCATTTCACCGAATATCAGGTAGATGATATTTTCAATTACCTCCTGTGCTTATTAAAATTATTTTTGAGAGATTTACAGGTATAAACTCCCTAAATTATTAGTTTTAGCTACCTTCGTATGTCGTAGATACTATATTCGGAACTCAGAGCCTGGGCAATCCCCCAGGGATTATCGACCTGGTATGCCGAGCCATTAATTATTTCTGATTTCCGAGAATAACGCGGGGCACAGATTACACGAATATATCGGACGTCACTATACGCAGCGACGTGTGATAGGGTCAGAGTGCATGTGCAAAGCAGAATGCATTTGGCAATAGGTAGGTCACAAGAACTGCAGTGCTGAGAGGATGTTGGTTGGAGGGAAAGGGGGTGGAGAAAGGGTGGGGGGACTGGAGTAAGTGGAGAAGGGGAGGCTAATTCCGCATAGTGCGAGAGTCCTAGGGAGGGCTCCGAAGGGAAATTTTGAGGGTGAAGAGGGACAAAGGAAGGGGTGAAAATTGAGTGAGTGGTGGGCGAAGAAAGGGTGAAGTTCCTCAAGAGGCATTAAGGAATAGGGTGAATATATAATGGGAAAAAATTGGGCGTACCAAGCTATTTCGATGGACCGAATGATATAACGCTCGGCCAAAACTTGACGGCGAAGGGTTTAGATTTGACATTAAATACGATTATCCACGTTTATCCCAGCTCTTCATTCAGAACGAAAAGAAAGTTATTGAATTTATGGCATACCTCTTTTAACATATTCAATATAATTACGATCTGGAAAGATTCAATTCCGGAAATGACCGGAGTTTCGATTTGTCATATTAGCGTTACGTAGACACAAGATATAAAACTTTAAATTTCAGTCGGCAATAGGTGGGTACATAGATCAGTGTGTCTGCATAATTGTATTCCAGTGTTTTTCAGGTGAAAAAAATAAAGGTGAGTATTTTAGCGAAATCTAGCAGAAGGAATTGATGGCACATCAAGGAAGGAAGGACCATAAAAATAATCTGCAGGTTCTAAGCTAAAAAAGATTAGTATTTAGCCAAAAATAAGAACCATCTTAATGAATTAGAATAAAATATTATAAATCCTGATAAAAAAGAAAAGTCATCGGAAGAAAAGTTAAAGCATACCTATAGGAAAAGAAATGGGTTTACAAACATCGATTTTCCGTCAAGCATGGAGTACTTGACCCCTGAATGCCGTTCTTAATTTAATTTTAAATTATGTAGAATTTAATGCATCCAGTCTATTAAGTAAAACTTTTCTAGGTGGATTAGCTATTTTTTCAGAATTTTTACATCCTAGCTTGAAATATGAGGATCTGGCAATGTGCATTTGAGGGTCGTAAACCATATTTATGAACTTGACATTTATTAGCGCTAATTTAGCAAATTTCTTTTTGGGACAGAAAAATACCAATATCATGAGCTATATACATGGATTAACTTCTAATATCATGTTCACGATATTAGCTGAAACAACTTTGGAATCACCATAAATGCAACAACTGACTTGAAATGAATTAATAGATAATCTACCTGAAAAGAAAATCTCGTAATGATAGTTTATCAATTAGTTATTCAAGAGAATGAAAATTGACATTGAGATAAAATTAAGAAAATTATTAAGAAAAGAATTAAAATTAAGATAAATTGGCATTACAAGCATTGCAGCCAGGGTACTGCACTGCCATAATGTGAAATCGGTTGTAAAACGTATTCCCATCATACGGTTTCGTGGGATTTCCGAGGAAATTCCTAGGAATGGAAGAATATGACGATATTTTTCTCCAGAAGGGGGTGAACAGGAATTTCCGACTCATAAATCAGGGAAAGGGGTATGAATCCATGACGGAGATTGTGGGGGATAAAAAAAAAGAGATGGGCCAAAGTTCCGAGTCTCATTGAGTACGCCTTTAGAATATCTTTCCAGCTCATTAATGACCGTAAGAGAAAGTTCTTGGGGATTTCTAAAGAAGCTTGTATGGATGATGATAATAAGCGCTTCCAGGGAAAATAATGCACTGTACTCTCCTAAATACACGACCCGAAGACATTTTCTATTAAGTTATTTATATAGTCCCACAAGCGACTTCCAAGGAAACGGAAATAAGAGAATAATTAGTTCATTGTTTAAAACATTGTATTACGATGAGAATGTTGTTCTTATCGATTGCTTTATATACAAAAATGTCTCAACTTTTATTGAAATACGAATGAATAAATGATGTGAAACTGGGTTTCACTGATGTGCAACTGAGTTTCACTTCCATGAACTGCCTTTTTGCCATTGTATCATCTATGAAAGGAAGCTCTTCTGGGACAAAGGATGAAACGCAGCACATTCTTAGTTAGAACCTAATGTTGAAAAAAATAAGATCTAAATATCTTAACATGCCTAAATAAGGTGAGGAGTTTACTCTTAAGTCAATAATTACATTAAAAAGGGGTAAATGAATTCAAGAATCCTAAATGGTAATCACACACATTAGAGCAGTCATAATTTGTTTAGCTCTGGACAGTAAATTTAACACAAGCTAAGGGGCTAGAATCAAACAATTTTTACCCGATTAAAATGCCTAGTTTTCCTCATTCATTAACTGTCATACTGATTTTAAACTATTATGAAACTCACTCAATGATGTAAATAAATTATTGGTCACTACCTGGTGTCCATTGAGTTTGAAATTTCATTAACTGGTAGATGTTTCTACAAAACTACATGATAAATCGATAATTCCATTAAAATGGCCAGAGTTCGAAGAGAAAACATTCACTACCAATCATGTAAACATGAGGACAAAACACACCACAGAAATATTTAAGTGGGCACGGGAGGGAAATGTTGCTGGCACATGTCCAAAGGGATGTGGTATCCAATGTTTTTCCAAACCTTATATTTAATTATACGCCGTCGGAGGAGACGCAAGCTAATGAAAACCTGCTGAGTGGTACAGTGAGACGGGCTTAAAATCATCTCTAATATCCGTGGGATGGATTTCTTACGCAACACTGCACCATGCGTCGTGGGAGAGTGAAAGAAGTCTTGGACAGGAGACCGGTAACTCTCGCCGTGAACCAATGAAGCTAATTTTGTTAGAAGGAGGTTCTTCCTACAATATGACAATAGGAGGTTCATCTCAACACTCTAAAACAGAGATTTATAAAGCCTTTGTGACCCTGAAATATTGTTTCGCCAACAAATACTTGCACCCCACCTCCATCCCAATCCTAACAGCAGTTGCAACACGAAAACTCTACGGACGTACGGACTACGCGGAAGAATGGATATTAAGTTTTGGTAAAAGAGTTGTTCCATTTTGTGCAAACCATATTTAATGAACTTTAAACAAATGTTTAACCAATTTAAATCATTATTTAATGGCACTGATGAATTAATTCACGAATATTGGGAGAAAAGAAACCTGTGTCGATTAAGAGAAACAATCCAAGGGACAACAACGCCGTATTCTAATGACATTTTATGATTTCCTTTATCTTAAACATTTAAGCAGAAGTTTGAATAACTGTGAAAGTTTTTCTTTATTAATGTTAGGGGTTGGATTCTGATGTCTAGTAAATGAAAACATCAACTTATACGGTTATGTTCATCGACCGAACTTTAGCCTCGCTGGAGCAAGGTACAATATCCTTAGCTCAAGATTTAGGGCAATGAACGAAATACCTAAAAAATGATGCCATTATAACCTTGGAAAAGTTTGAAAAGTTTTATAACACTTCCTGACTCAACAAAATCTATCCAACCCACGCAGACAAGTGGATCACGAGCGAATTAAAGAATACATGGAACAATCATCAGGAAACCTATTCTTGCCTAAAGCTGTAGATAATTTGATTTTTCAGAAAACTGCTATCCCCGAAAACGACTCAGTTGGAATGTTTAGGAATGATATTATTAAAAAAGTCGAATGAATTTGATATTGGTGCACAGTGGAATACCGTAACATGCATTGTGAGTGAATATATCTTGAATGTCCCACAAAGTTATTTTATTTTTTTTGTCGATTTCAATGCCAATGCGTAAGTTTCCAGATAAGTTAAGTTAAAAAATATAGAAAAAAAACCACAGCTATCATCCCGGTGGTTGGCTTGATAAGATGACGGTAGAAGGTCACTTTGTACTAAGTCCTACGATTAAGATAAATCCACTAAGCTACCACGCTTCAATTACACCTGAGGTATTTTATCACCAGACATCGGATACCAGATCGGATATACGTAAGTTCCATTTCCTTGCCCACCGCTGGGCGTGATATGAAGTCAGTTCCTTCAGTGTTTCATCTATCAATCAACTTCTTGTGGTTTTAGTTTGTGCCTAACACATGCCATTTCTACGTACGCTCACGAGAATACTACTCAGTTCACTTATAATAAAATATTAACTAGAAAACCTAAGCCACCTCAAGAATTAATGCAAGGATAAAATACATCGAGCGGCAATGGGTATGGTGCGGTAGCTTTAATCCGCCAGTATCTGTGCCCGATTCCTAGAGATGGCAGTATATTTGTGGCAAAAAGACACTACATTGAAACTCGAGTGGACAACAAAAGTTCAAAAAGCTTCAGAAGAGCGCCAGATTTTCGGATAAAACACTAAACATTGGACTTCCTTTTCGTCTTCAATAATCTAAGAGGTTTGTTTTTGCCGAGGCCGTGCTCCTTGACTCCATATGTTAACTCTCCTTGAAAGGAACTGACCTTAGCAGCTAAGTCCCCAAAATCAAGCTTGGTTTTTAATTACCAAACCAATCTTCAAAAGTCTGTAAAAATTAACAGAAAACTTGGCACATGGCGAGGGATTTAATTGCCCTCGAAACAACTTGGCAAGTGAACGTTTCACTGGCGCGTTTGAGTGAGTTGTATTTGTGTGCTTAAAAATGATGGCTGTTGAACCGTACTGCGTGGTCGTCAGCGTCTGACGGGTCTCAGGAGAAGATTTAATTACCTCGGAAATCCTATGCGCGCGTATGTGTGTCAGTGTTCTTCTGGACTGACACCTAACGCAAAATGAAATTGCTCCTGCAATCGAATTAAAAAACTTCTATAAATTATTTCTGTTTACATTTTATTTAAATAATATTGAAATGCTCGGAAGGAGTCTCACTTTTCATTTCGTAGGCTTGTGAAAAGAACTGTCCAACGTAGAGGAAGTTTCATTTACTTTTACATTTGCCACTATCGCCATATTTTATGAGACACCATACATGTATGCACGTAATTCTCAATACTGTCAACTACGTTCGTGTCTTATTAAATAATACATGTATCTCTCGCGCGTTCCACGTTCAGGAAAATATTTTATTGTCATAAAAACTTTTAGGTATTATTTTAAAACAAGGTCCCATAAAACTTTATTGAATTCTGGCCAAAATGCTATCATCTACGCCTTCATTCCAAAATTATTAATCCTTCAATTTAAATGTCGTTAAGCTGTTAATGCGTACAGAAAAAAAGATAGTTGAACCAGACAAAATGTCCGTAAGAATAATATATGGCCAACGTACATAACCAACCGAAGGAAATAGTCTACGATAGCAAATTGTATATATTAATAAAATATATGTATTTCTAAAGACATTCATCCATCCCATAGCTAGGGACCAAACCAACATAGTAATCTTCGGTGAAGGGTATAGGTCAGCTAATGCTTAAGCTTTATGCAGCGTGTGAAATTCACACATCAGGGTAAAGGGGGAGGTTCCTTTCTCTGTGCCGCCTGCGGTTTCCCAGGAAGATCTGGGACCCGAAAAATCACACAGCTTAGATGAAGCTGAGTGTGCTTCAGAGTCAGTCGGATGTGAATTTGTGCTTTCCAGCCAGTAGCACAAAACTCTACCCACTGGGCTACCATTCCCAATTTATATTGGAGAAAGAACGAATAATGATATGGATGTGCTTCTATAGAGCATTGATAGTTTGAGCTAAAGCCAACAAAAATGTTTATAGTAATAGGCATCCTTTCTTTTTACGAATACATCGTCATGATTCAAAAAACGACTATATTGACCAAAGGTAATATAAGGAGAACCACTCAATGCAGTGCTAAAACTGAATAACACCAAGTTTTTGGTTCTCCGAATTATCCTTTTCGGCGTACGCCACACTTTGTTCAAACATAACTGAAATGTGCACGCTAAATAACTAGCAATTTTATGTTGCTATCATGCTAGTATTCTACTCACCGTTCGAGAACCGGGGACTGTTTTGCGTTCCCTGTTTGACACGCGCGCCATTTATATCATGGAGCGGTCGCACGCCTCGAGTGTCGTATTCTCCCGTCTCGTCGTTCTCTTCTTCTAGTTAAACCTCCACCCTGTATCTATTTTGTTGACAGTCGGAGGGAGGAAGACTTGATGAAGGGCGGGAGGAGAATGGACTCATTAGTTAATTGTGAAGGAGTGGAAAGGGGAGAGTATTTGCAATGAATTTATTTGAGAAGCCCTCTTAAATGTCAAAAGTCGAGATGCGAATACATTGCGATGTATTTCTACGAAGCAGTAAACCAGAGTAATCAACCCGAAGGTGGGTTTGATAGTTGAGGATAGAGCTCAAGCTAACACTAAGCCCAACAGCGTGTTAATTTCACACATGAGGGTGGGGGGGGGGGGCAATTCCTTTTCCTACGCCGCCTGCGGTTTCCCTGGGAGATCTGGTACCTAAAAAATAACTTAGCTNNNNGCCGCCTGCGGTTTCCCTGGGAGATCTGGTACCTAAAAAATAACTTAGCTTGTTTAAAGCTCGGCCAGCGACATGACATATCACTAATACGTTAAGGCTTTGCGGTTTATCGACATTTGAAAGCATATTTCGATATTCGAATCATAATCATGACGATATTGAATTTATCAATGTGGACGATATGATCGGGTTATCGACAGTTCTCGATGGACTCGCACATCCTCAATATTGATTTTACACCGAGTTAATCGACATCGGGAATGGTATATCGAACATCCCAGATTTTGAACAGAACATCGCATCAGCACGGCAATTCGATTTACCACGTCGCTTGGCGGCCCGACATCACAGTAGGTACAATATCGCAGTGGATACATAAAAAAATCGCAAAGCCCGAAGCTGGTAGGCGGGAGGGAACCAAAGCATTGGGGAATGGGAAGCTTAAGTGAGTTAAAGACCAATCCGTTTACGGAGGAGGCCAGCGGGAAAATGCGGGTGAACATAAAATCAGAAACGGGAGTGAGAGGAGTCGTGAGGTATCACTGTCGTATTGTTTATGGGTGCGTCGTCCGTCTGTTGAAGCCATTAGTGCCCGCAGATGGGGAGAGTGGAACGCACTGCCGGAATTTGCGCAACCTTGTTGTAAATATTTTTTCCCGCGGAAGAATGACGGAATATTAGAAATAAATGCGAGGTCAATGTGTCAAAAAATAAAAGCATTGAAGTTCTCTGGTTCCTGAATGCAGAGAATCCTCCTAGAATCCGTGAAATGGGGTATTTTTTACCCGAGGATCTCAATCTGTCTTTTGGCAGTTCTGTTATTTTACTTATTTCGTACTCCTCATTTTTTGGTGTGTTAAGCGGAATCCAGTCGGCGTGAATAAATCTTTAATCCCATCCCCTTGAAGCGCTTGCGGCCCTCCTGAATGTATGCGGTTGTCAAGCGTCGCCGATTCACGAAATTTGCGCGAGGAAAAGCGCGACCGTGACTCCAAGAGGAGGTTTAAGCTAACTACCCCCTAATAGCTCACGAAAATGCTTGAAAAACGAAGGAACTAGATAAAGAAGATGAACATACTAGCATTCCAAAATGTTAATCTTTCGAAGATGAAGATTAAAGTAAATAAGTAGCATGGACACAGTTTAGATAGTGGTGATAAAATAGCACCTACATTTATTCTTTTTAACTGGATGCTTCTCCTCATATCCCGGATGTCTTTTCTAGAGTGGGGTGAGAGGAATAAACTTAGTTTTTTGCAGCAACATGTTTTTACCCTCACCTCACTCCTGAAAGAGATCGGTGGAGAAACGTCAAGTTAAAAAAAAAATAAATATCGACGCGGGAAAAATCCCAAAAAGTTATTTTATCAACAGTGACATGGACCGCGAAAGTTTTAAGCAATTGGCAGTTTAGATAACACATTATATTCTATGGATATTATGTGCATTACTAATGCACATAATATCTTATATGGTGGTCTACAAAACTTGGGAATATATTGTAATCACTGAAAGTAAGCAACGTTGTCGATAAGAGCATTGCTCGCATTTTGCTCCTATGGCATTAAGTGTGGCACATCATGAAATTTTTCTATCCTCAGGTATAATGAATTTAGATTAAGCTCTCCGCATTAATGAAAGTGTCAAACAACCTGGTCCCAAGAAATTTTCTGACTGTAACCACATGTCGTAATATAAAATTTCTACTAAATATGTATCACATGCACTTCGTCCCGCTATGCTACCCATCTTCAAGATTTTCGAAAGTAATTAAATACGTGAAGGGTGAAAATATTAACTGGGAATCCTACATATTCCAGTCACAGAATTCAAATCGCGATTAAGCAGTTGAAAATTTACAGCCGAGCATAGTTTTCACTGTTAATACTTATTTTAATACAAGGGGGAGAATGTGCAAGGGTGTCTCCAGGCAAAATAGGGGAGGAAAATCTTTTCACACGCATAGCAGAATCTCCCACACGTAAAACTGCCTTTAAACGGCGAACGCGCTTCGAAGTCAAAAGGAAGAGGTAAAAGATTGAAAGCGTGGTTTAAAATTGTATTTCTCAGGCAAATGCATTGAAGTTCCCTTCGAAAAAGAGGCCACTGGAATATTACGTGCTGACGGAACACCTATTTCACCCTCCAGTAGAAACTTCACCAACTCTAGCTTCTACAGTAAAGCGAGGAACAATACAGCCCACTCAATAAACAGCTCACAAAGACTGGGTACACCCGCGTGCCCTTGAATTTCATTTCGAAAACAGGGCAATTGAATGGGCACACGGAAATGTTTGTCGAATTCCATGTCATGCTCGAATTAAAAAAAGGGCTCTCTTTACCCCACTCGCTGAATTTTTTTGCGAGGGAACTGGATTGGCTGCGACGAATGAAAGGGGTTTCGGCGGGTCCTCGGTTTGACTCAAACAAACGAGAGTTCAAACCAATTCTCAATCAACGGCACTCCCCACCCCCCGAGGGCTCGGTGATATGTTTCGTTCCTTTTCGGTCGCGGGGTATTTCGAGCGGTATGGAAATGCCGGAGGTGGGGGGGGGGGGAAACCGTACGCNNNGTACGCAAATGATACACCGGCTGGGATGCAAAGAGGGGAGCACTCTCCTCCGGTAGGAGGGATTTTTCTCCTTTTCTCCGCCGAAGGTCGGTGTATGGGAATGAGAAAAGAGAAGGGCAACGGGAATGGTGGAGGAAAAAGGAAGTTCTTTTGGATGGGAAGGGAAGGAAGCCGTGGATATTCAGACCACTCCGACAGATCGACCTGTGAGAATTATTATAACGTAAAGTAGAATGTGAAATACTAAAGCCAGATTATTAATGGTGGTCTTCCGGTTTGGGTGGATTTTTGATGGACACCGCAGCTAAAAGACTAACACCACGCTTTCATCCTAACACCGAACACTACGCACAATAAACCATTCCTCAACCTTCTGCCGCCTTTTATTCCGTTCAACATTCCAAATCTTTTCCTCCCTCAACCTCACTTGTCCAACATTCATTCTCCCCTCTTTCAAAGTCTTTAACAATACATTGCCCCTCTAAGAGCCCCGGATATATTTTCTCATCTTATATTTTTTCCTCAAGTCTCCTAATTTATTTAGGAATAAAAAAAATAAACGACGTAACTAAAGTTCTTGGAAAACTTATGGAATGAAAAACAAATGTGAAAACCTTAAACTCTGCGCAAAAACTAACCTTGACCTTGGTCCACGAATGATTGAAAATATCGATCAACCATTCTCATTATGAATGTAAATATTAAATAAGCTTGCAGGATGGCATTGAATAACGACGTTTCTACGATAGTGTCGCATTTTTCACGATTGATTTTACCGATTGTATCTTTTTATTTCATTCATGCAATACTTTATCGATTTACATCACTGTCTACGAAATTTAAATCACTACCAGTAAGGTACGAATCCATGCTATATGAAAGGGTCATTAAATCACAATTCCACCATGCACGTGAATTAAAACTATTCAATGTGAAAACAGTTTAAACCGTATGGAAGCTCGCATTCCAGAGCTGATGGATTTTTATGGTTGCTCATCAAATACTAAATTGTGTATGGGTAGTGTAAGTGAATGAGTCTACAGTACCACTGCTTAGTCTTTCAACTTATTGTACCTACTGATAAATATAATTCACGTTAACGCTGGATATACCTTAATTCCACTTTCATTCCGTCGCCTTCTATGAGATATTTCCAGCCCCCCTGCATTTCTCAACGCCGTCATCCATTTATAAATCATGCACGATTTATTTTATAAGCGTTAGCGAATTTCTAATGTTACCAAAAAATAAATAACTTACCTGCCAAAAAATTACATAAACTCAACAACACTATTCCAAAACATTTTATATAAAAGTCGGTTGAGTCGAAACAATGACATGCGAATTTATGCCACACATATTTGAATTGCTTAAATTAATATTAAATTTCAATTATTAATTAATAATATTATTTTATAATTTGAATATTCAGTAAAGAAATAAAGGAAAAATACAGGCGGGAAATCGCGCATATTACGAAAATAAACAGCTGTTCAGAAATCACCTTATCACTAGAACCACAAAGCTCA
>LYUA01000903.1:996305-1006941 GCA_002093875.1 Calopteryx splendens | reverse complement strand
ACCGTTTATTTCCGCATTTGTCCTCCATGATCGTATCGAGATAGGCTCACCAACTCCGAGCACGTTTCATTTTTGACGAGGGGAGGGGAGGAAATGAGATAATGAGACACTCGGGAGCTCTTTCGTCCTTTCTTCAGTCAACTCTCTCTCTCTCTCTCTTTTGCCTTTCCCGCTCCTGTTCCACCACGGTACAATTTATTACGGATATTATTACTTCGAATGATTTCAAAACATGCGAATTTTACCCTCGGAGCGTACGGTGAACGCCAAGAGTGGACGCATATTAACGATTGGTTAACATTTCTCACACAAATATAACATACTTCTGGATGATCCCGAGCTGATGCCACTAGCAGCCGCCTCGTTAAAAATAACACATTTATTAATCATTTAGCATCATTTAGTTTGAATTAGATACTCAAAATTAAGGCGGGTTTTCTCATCACTAAACATGATTAGGTACTTATCCTATATCCTAAGATAAATACAAGTATTTTTTGCTGCAACTTTATTGGCCATATTTGTTATTTGAAAAGGTCATATAGCTAAGAGAGAAGTATGTTTTCTACCATTTCACAGTAGTGGGCAAAAATTAATTTGAAGTCATGTTCAAATAGAGTAAAACATTATTTGTTTGAGGACTATTCTTTGAAAATGTATAGCGTCAAAAATTAACCGTATTTAAAAATGACTGCAAAGTCATGGAAGAAGAGTGTCAGAGAGAAGATCATACGAAAATGAGTCGATCCCTAAAGCCGGAGTAAGGAAAATGTGTATCATAAATTGTTAAACCATTAAATCCAGATGAGTGAGATAACCTCTAAGGCAGGTCCTAATTAATGTTTCCGCTTTAGTAATAATTTCCCGACTTAAGCTATTAACGGGGGGCAACAAAAATCACAAAAAATTCTGTTCATTGGATGAGACACAAAACGTAGTATCGTGCGTAGTATTTACGCCACGGCCGGAGTGAGTGTGGCATGAAGCCAGGTAGTTAGTTGGTTCACGAAGATTTAACGTACTGCAAATAAAAATGAAATCACTAATTAACGCATAAATTTTCTCAAATAAAGAGGCCTGACAAAAACATTAACTACCCCAATTGTCTTCATGTAGGCCGAAGAAAAACATAATAGAGGCTTACAAAAGCAAGACTTGGGCCATTGAAAATAAAGGGGCGCAACATCGTCCGACGGATTTCAACCTCCCTTTTTTTTCTTCTAAAAACCCGTTCAGGGATTATGCTCGTCCGATTCAATGAATAATGCATGCGACCCTCTTCCTGAACGAAATATGCAGTTTTACGTCCCACTTCCGCTGAAAAACGCAATTCAACGAGCGGGCATTAAAGTAGCCATCCACTGTGACAGCTTTCGGTCCTCCCGAGTCCGAAATACGGTGAGTTTGCAAATTATCGGCGAATTAAAAAAAAAACTCTCTCAGAAAATTAAAAGCATATTCAAATCAAAGCTCCACACTTTACGACTAATATTATGCTCGCCGAGGACGCCCTATTTACGGACGGCGGCGTTTCCATTTGCACTGAGTTCTGTGAAAGAAATAAAATGTCCGAAAATTTTCACGTTACCGGAGTTTCCGCCTCTGCAGCCACGGCAACGCATTAGCTCTCATATTGGTATTGTTATTCCTTAAACATGAACTTTATGCACTTTATTCCATGTTTAATGCCGATTAAAGCTAACTCTACTCATTGCTTAAATCTGATTGAATGCAGGAAAAAGACATAAAGTGTAAACATAAGCAGATCAGTGATTTAATCCTTGATGAAAAATTTTAAACAATAAATGTTTTTTTAAGAAATACGCATGATCTTTTGACATATCCTATCTTTAGACTTCTAACAATAGGAAACATTTGTGCTAACCTGAAACAGGGTAGAGTATGAAAAGTTTTGCATGGGAACCAAGGAGTTACGTCCTTATGAAGCAGCAGCATTCATTAATTCGGGTTTAAAAAAATATTTTCAGTACGTGTCCAAGAAGAAAAATTTAATGGCTCCACTGAACCCGTAGGTTTAAACGCGAAAACTAGCGAGTCAATTAACATTAAGTGGACTTCCATGCGATTGCAACATCTTAAAGGTATGATGATTTGCATAATTTTACGCAACAATTTTTTATTTCAAGGATCATAACTCCAATAACAACAGTTTAATAGAGGGAAATGCATGGAACAATTCATGAATGTGAAATAGCCAGAAGCGCGCACGAGCAAGGTAGTATGGATTAGACGAGCGATTAGACGAGCTTAAAAGACGAACGAAACTTTTATGTTCCACAATTTATTTTTTCAAAAAATTGTGAGAAATTCAAGTTTTATCTATCGTTCATGACGCAACGTTTTATTCAAGTGACGGCCGATACAACCAACGCCATCAATATGAGCTCGTATTATCAAACCGAGGATTGATTGGTTGCACCTTTTCAAAACTTTCTTGTTCTATAATGTCCCTCAAACTAACCCATTGTGTCCCTGCGCCCAATCCATAAAGATCATCTCTTACGTATACTTCACGTGGTTTTTTTCCTCCGCTTCTCTACATCCCTTTTACTTTTCTCTAATGTAGGCATTTTTCTCATCTTATGTCAATTATATCCTCAGGACCAGACTTTACCGGCAGTTTTCGTTCTCGAAAATAGGAGAAGAATCAAACATTTTTATAATTTTCCTCCTTGCTACGCTGTGTTCACATTTGGCTTCTGTTTAGCACTACCTTGGTTTTTAATCGTCTTCCTATTTTTAATTTAATATGTAATCCTAAGATGCGTTCAAGGATGCCTTCACACCTTCTGCGCCATCTTTTGTCAAACAGAATATTTAATTGCCCCTCCATGCACTTTAATCTCCTTCATTTTCATTTCTTGTGCTTATTTATTTTCCTCTTCCAAATGTATCTACATATTTCAATATCGTTTGCAAGACGTTGCGTCCTTGCCTAGTATATAATTTATCATAGCTATGAACTTTTTCTCTCCTATATTGAGAATGCATTAGAACTGCATATACTGTATGTAAACCTGGCTGTGTTAGAACTGATATATGCTAAAATTTCCTCGTTGTAAGCCATTCCGTTTTATCAGCGATTTGAAAAAATTTCTTCAATCAATTTGCCAATAATGCCATTTTTTACAACAAGATTAACCGAGACTAAGAAAGCCGTATTTACAAAATCGGTATATAAGTTGTGTCATTTTATTCTCCCTTCGTTCCAAAATTTCAGTAGGTCTCACTCAATCCTCTGTTAATCGTGGAGTCCAACTGGTTTTCTTGAATTCATATCTTCCTTATAGCCTCCGGATGATTATTCGTGTTAGTATTTTGAAAGTACATGGTACGAGTCACAAGACTTGGTGCCACATGCGTCTCTCGGTTGTCATATTTTTTTTTAGCACGGCTATATATAACCTTCTTTTTGATGCCCATGTACATTTTCCCACTTTAGTAGCTGTCTTTCATTCATTCGCAAAAGGGATTGTCTTGAGCGTTACCCCACAGCGCACAAAGATTACGAAAACACTCATATTCGAATCCCGTACGTCATACGATGCCAAGCTGTATTTAACTTGAGACACCTTTATCGCATAGAGATTATTTTATGGGTTGTTGCATGACTGTGATAATTCCAAAGCAGTAAATGAGGAAGATCAGTTTTAAAGTTGCAAATCTTCATTTTTGGGGATTATTATACTTTGTTAATTTACCATTTGACCCCCATTAAAAAAACCGTACATCGCAGCTCCCCCCCCTTTATCCATTACTCAAGCCATAGAGCCCTCCCTCGTACTGAAAAATGCATTTGTCGCATTTTAAATATTTTCCCACTCGACTCTTTTTTTGCGCGATCAGCCACGCTTTGTTCGACGCATGAGGTTATATATTTCCGTTCGTATGATTAAAATGGTAATTTTGTCACAACGGATTAGAGCGAAGTCGGCTAGAGTTACAAATGATGTCGTTCACGGAGACAAAAGCGCTGTCCAACTCCCCATTTCTTATGATGGTGACGAAAAATCCCTCAGCAAGTCGTGCCGCCATGCTCGCTGTGTCAGGGCATTTGAGCATCGTTTTTCATATATTTCGGACTTTGGACGATTAAACATCGCGTCGCGGTCAAGGCCGGTAGGCAAAATGAGCGACGGAATATAACTTTTTTCTAACAAAACTCTACATCGCCACTTGCCAAATTATGCTAAAATTGTTTGCGAGGCTCTCCTCTTACTCCACACGATCCACAAATTGAGCAGGGAAAACATTTTTGGCCATTTTTTTTACCGAATTATTACCTAACAACGCAAAAGCGAGTTTTGTGAAGTGAACACTGGATATCGACAATTTGGGTACATGCATGCATTCCTAGAAGTAAGGGAACTGGTAAATATGCTTTGTGATAAAAAATAATTGCGTATTACGATTCGTCAATAACTAATGAATTTTAGTTATAAGAAAAAGAATTAAATGGTTCTTTATATACCTACAGAACCATCCTATATATACTCTTATTATTAAGGTAGAACCCATTGCGATTAAATTAAATCTGCTTTTCTAACGCTAAGGCGACGGTTAATAAATTGAATTCTCGGAAAATATAATCTGGTTTGCTTCTCTGACAACAAATAAGACGCCAAGTTTAATGATGAGCCAGCATTTATTTCTCTAATTTCATAACTCAAGTTGACTTTATGCCTAGTCAAATAGACTGGTGGTCTACACGACTCTCCTAGTATTTGTAGGAGCGTGACACCACTTAATTAGCGTCACTGTCAATGTCCTTTATGAGTACTTGATAGAGTTTAAGAATGCACGTCCTCTAATGAGTCGCACGACAGGATTATTCATTGTAATCTCCCATCTACCTTTCTTATTCCTTACGTGTACCAAACCTTTACATGGCAGTTCGTTAAGGAAGCTAAATGCTCCATCATTAAGGTGACTTTTCTAATACCTATTTGTCTTGCACAATATTGATGGATATCAAAAATGTCACAGAAAATTAATAAGCCGCGTATAAAAATATTGACCGTAAAAATTTAAAAATTATTTTGACGCGAAAATATCAACAGTGAACGTTTAACAAAATCTCCACTGATGTAGTTTTTATGAATTTTTGGGCATCCTTGCAATAAGCGTTTTTTAATTCGCATCAATACAAAAAACAAATAATGCATACTGTTGTAGCACTGCCTCATACATCAAATTATTTAAATATATTTTCTCAAGCGATTTGCTTAAGTTCAAGTTTCTAAATCACTAATTAATAAAATATTGTCAACTTTTACATCTTCTTACTATAGTCATTCCTCAGGCAATTATCTTATATGAACTGAATATATCAAATAATATAAATAAAATTGCCGATCACAGGAATCTTATGAAAATTTTTCGACGATTCTGGTCATCACGCTGGATGTTAGTTGAGTACAAATATTATTGATTATATTTAATCCTGATTAGAATTTTGAAACTGGTTCCAAAAACTATTATTTTCACGACTTTCTAATTATATCCAAAACACTAATTTAAAAATATAATTGCCTTTTTTTAACATCCAAGTAAGAAAATTTCTATCTCCTAACTCATTTTAGTTCATGAGCCATACGACCATTTGGAACACAATGATGATAGAGATAATTAATATTTTCCATTATTTGCTGGATGATTTTATTACTAGAATTATATTAATTAGTGGGAGATTTCAATTATTTTGGCAAGTGATATACATAAATTCCAACAAATCACGCCTGAAACAACGCAATTCCTTCTAGAGCATAATTAAGAGGATTGTAAAGAGTTGTATATTAACCCTCTATACAGTCATAAATTGTCGAAAAAAGGACTGAAGAATTAAATACAACGTCCACATGATTTAAACTATGCTATATTAAACGTAATTTCTAATTATAAATTGGCATGATGCAATTAGTTATGCAAGCGTCAATTCCCGAGAAACATCATATGCGATATTTTCCAAGGATATACAAGTCTGCCTAAATATTTAACTTATTATTTCGCATTCTTGCTCCCATACAAGATGACCAAAATTATCCAAACTATTAGCACATTATCTGGTCTCCTGAGTAAATCCCTCCCCGATTTAATACAGCGCGCACGCGTGTTTTTCGCTGCCATACAACCCCTTACCGCAGGTTATGCAAAAGATAATCGAGAGTATCGAAAACAAATTATTCAAAAGCCCCAAAATGGGCTACCCAAAAGCCCCACTGGGCATAAATGGGTTGAAGGAGCGAAACAGCGTTTCGCCCAGAGCAAGCACCCGTGCTCCATCTGTTGTGAAGTCTGTGGAACCATTTGGAACTCAAAAGGCCGCCACTTTCCACTGTGGGCGGCAGAATTTAACTGTTTTAGATTGAATAAAACTGACTTCACACTGACTTTGTCAAATCCGGGATAAATTTTAACTCCCTATCATGTTTCTCGTAGAGTTGCTATTCTTCATGCGTCATGAAAAGTAACAAATGAGAGTAACGAGAGAATTTTTCTGCCAATATTTTCGTGCCGACACACGCCCCACCGCTTTAAAATAATATAAAGTAATCGTATAAAGGTGCCATCATAGGATTTTGCGTTAAACAAATATGATTCACGGCTCCATTGTCCGAACTAATGGTAAAATTCATTTTTCACAGAACCGAGCTGTGTTAAAAATTGTTTTATTATTCTCAACGTTTCACGTTCAATGCGGAGCGATGACGATGCGCCCAGCATAGGACGCGAAACTTTGAGAGTAACAAAAAATATTTAGCAGAGAAAAGCCGAAAAAAGAAACCATAAACTAATTAAATTAAAAAATTTATAATCTTACTATTCATACTGAAAATATAACTTAAATATAGTATATATAGTATGAACAAACACTGTAATAATTGCAAACAAAAATAACTCATATCATATATAAAATTTCTTAATGTTAACCACCACGCTAATGCCCATTGTACAGGGTGGGTGGGAAGTAACTAAGTGCATATTAAAAAAGACTTTATCCAAAATAATAAATTCTATATTTGGAATTCAATTTACACCATGCTATGGTGGCCGGCGCGAAATTTGAAATCCTATTTAATGGCCACTATGCATTGACTACTTCCATTATGATTCAATCGAAACTACAAAAACTACAACCATTTAATAATACCTAGTTACTTCCCACCCACACTGAATATCACATTTAAATAGCTAATGGTTCGTACGTAAACGATTTAGAAGGCTGCTTAACTTCTGTAAGGACCTACTGGCGACCTTATAGCGGTTCATTTGAAGTAAGAAGAATGGAATCTCTATTGTAATGTATTTGAGAAAGAATGATAAAATTTTAAATAATAAATGCAGGTAATATTTCGTATTGAACAAAATGATAATTCAAAATGCCCTACACATACGCAACTTATATTAAAATATTTAAATTTGATTATAGTATGAATACTGTACACACAAGTATGGAAATACTAAGTTTTACGTACAAATTAGTTAAAAAAGGAAAATATGAATGGTTTTTGAATAAAGTATTATCTATGTGTAACCATTCAAAAATAGGTCGCAGCAAAATGTTTTATACCTTAAACAAATTCCAATTACTGTTTAAACTTCCATTTGGTTAGAATTTTTAGGGCATTAAGGAATATGTTTGTCCAATTCTGTGTGCACAGAATTGGAAAGCAATATGTTTAGAGCATCTACACTTTAATCATCCATGATCAACATTTTGTAACACAATTGTTACAGCAAATTGAAATCATATTTAATAGCTTTTCAGAGAACTGCAAAATGAATAATTTTCAAACCAATATTTTCACCTTTTTTCTCATTTTAATATACCCTACTTCCAAACTTTATAATTCTGGATATAATACTCGCTATTTCCCAGCCCTCGTCTTGACTCTAATACCTAAACATTTTCCTGGCATTAAAAACTTGTAAAAGTAACTAAATTGATCGTAAAAACAGATTATTACGGTGCTGAAAATATTAATTTTCACTAACATTAGAATAACTTTTTAAAATCTTTACTGAAATCTACTATTTCGTAAATCTATTATAAATGTTACCAAATAAATAAGTAGACCTTAATTTTTCGAATGTCAACTCAATTTCGAGCTTAGATCAGATATAAATCCGCTAACCTTTTCACATAATATACTTTACTGCATTTACTAAATAATTATTGCCATAAAATTGTAATGCTCCGCAGTCAAATTCTTATATACTTGTGGGCAGCGCTTCCAAAGAAAATAGTAATGCAAAAAACTTAAACTAAACGCATCTGCATATTTATTATTTTTAAGAAGTAAGCAATAAACGTTCATACATTGAATCATCATTATTCACAAGTTCATATCAGTATACTAAATAATATAATCTCATAAAATTTTGAGCATGTGGTGGCCAAATTACTAATTCCAAGACATGATGAAATTAGGCTTCACTATTTAACGCAGAAGAAAAAGAAAATATCTTCATATGAATCGACATTTTTTAAAATTTTAATATAAAAATAGTCTAGCATAAATCCAGGTAAGCTATCAAATTACCTTACATTTCCAACTTAATCTAATTTTTAGCACACGAAAATTCAAAATTGGTTAAAGTCATTTCCACAACGAATTACTTCAAATATATTTCGTTTCGAATTTTTGTTGAAAAGATAATACATGAAAACCTTTCCAATCTTTCTAAAATGAATCTACTTTCAAAGATTGAAGTAGCTTATTAGGTATGGAGCTTGACTACTGCCAGATGAGTCCTACCCTTGAAGGCCCTCCCCAGCTTAAACCAAGCAGTATGATATTCCGAGGGGCAAATGTTTTTTGGGAAAGCACACACGGCAATGAAAAACCAAATGGCCTCTCCACTCTGAATACGTAAAAGGCTCACGCCGCGCCGCAAGGTGGGTACGAGATAAGCTCCATCCTTAACTTTTAAACCATATTTTGGATAAATGGCTACAGTTTGTTGCGAAAGAATATTTGCATTAGCTTCAACGGATTTTTTATCTCTCAATTCCGCTCTTTAAGGAAAACACAAAATCAAAAATTTAAATGCGCTTTGATCCAAATCTAGATACTTTCAATGCCTTGTAACCCGTGGCAAGAGCGTGCTTGTTACGGGGACTGTTGGGAAAATAATTATCGTGAAGAAGAGGAAAAAGAGTATGGGGAACAGAGGCCTTGGTCGCACACGTTTTCTCATTTACATCAACGATCTTCGTAAGTTACGTACTTTAGTTAGCATAACTGGGAGTCATCCCATCTTACATGCTGATGACCCTGGCATTCGCTTTGTCCTTAGCTACTCCTGAATAAATCTAAACAATACTCATTACATAACTTATTCCCCAGAAAATTCATTCATGGGCCCAAAAACTCTTCTTCCAAACTTCTAGTCACGCACGCAAATATCCATCCCCTTTGGGATTCCATGCCCATAAAGAAACTTCATTGTGCTTTCTTATCCAATCTGCTATTTCAATCTTTAATGGCCTGCATTATTCACATATTGTGCATCATATGCTCTCCTGGAGCTCATCCACCCCAAGCTATATTTCTTGAACAACAGAAAAAGGTTCGATACCTGACAGCCAATCCCAGGCTGGGTTCTCCTCGTTCTTCTCCATTCATACGATTTGGCATATTACCCTTTTCTTATGTTTATGTGATTGTGGCATTTAATTTTGCTATGACTAATAATGTATCCCTTACGAAGACTGTTCTTAATTTTAAGATATTTTGGTGAATAGATGACGTTCTGATAGAACATATTTCGTTCCTTCCTTACATTTTTGTCACACGCATACAGAGTGAGGAAGAAACAAATCCTTCTATCTATTTATATATTTATCGGTCAAACCGAATCAAAATTGCAAGTGTCGATAACTATTTCATTGCCATTTTCTCCAACTGCTCGCTTGAAAGACAAATTACAACTTTTTTAGATGGCACTACATACATGATATGTATGTGTTCCACTTTAATAATTTCCAAGAATGTCACGAGATCAGAAAGGTACGTCGAACACCTGCGAACTGATATATTTATCTGTTATATTTTTTTAAGGAAAACATAAGCAAAGATCCGTGCATTATTTTAGGATTCAATACTAATCATTCTGTGTGCAATCTGAAAATTGCAACAGGCGATCCACGAAATATTCACAAATGCGAAATTTGCATGCACAAACTCTGAAAAGTGAAGCTTAGCACCCATGCCATATTATACAGCTCGTCGTTGATGATCATGGTAAACAAAACTTTGTGGAAAGCAATTTCATACGGAACAAATAATAATTAATCCAGTTCATCATGGAGGTTTTACATCCACCGAAAGATGCTTCATCGTAGCGAAGCGCACCGATAATACCCGATAATTTCATTTGTTCCCGAGTGAAAATTTTAAGTATTATTTTTTCCAACTCCACAGTTCATTTTCTCTGTAAATACAACATCGCTGACAAATACTTTGTTTTTGATTTGTTTTAAAAGTTCGTTTTTAGGTTGATATCGCTTTTGCAAACAAGGAACAGTAAGTCCCCTTTTGCGCTCTGATCAACCATGAAATCGGACGTTGAGACCAGGAAATTTCACATTATTGATAAAGCATAAAAGTGC
>LYUA01000903.1:903443-916422 GCA_002093875.1 Calopteryx splendens | reverse complement strand
ATTTCAAAATACTGAGCAAGTTCCACAAAGTTACGCCGAAAACAACAAATTTCAAAAAAGCACCGAACGAGCTTTTGAAATATTTAAGTGGCATCAGTCGCGCATTAAGTCAATTACGAAAGGTAAGCTTATTTCCCAAGTTCGCCTAAAAGGGAGCGCAAACATAACAGGGAAAATTGTAGACATGATTTCGTCCATTTAGAAAGTAGGCCTAAAAACATATCATCACAAACCGAATCGATTTACAACATTTTCGTGAGACATAGGTCGCTCGTGCTCATGCTCCTCCACTTCAATCCGTTACCCTCTCAACCTTCTGGAAGGAGAGGCTGCTGTCATGCTATTGGGGCACTCCTTTCCCTCTTCGCTCGCAATTAGAGCATCCCGCATTCTTCTCCATCCCGGTGGGGAGTACCTACGGGTAGGCCCGAAAATATTCCTCTCGGAAAGTCCCTCCTTCCTTGGGGGGAAGGAGGCATCATGAATCCGGTGGACGGGACGATGTGAGGGGGAATCGCCAATGAGTGAATAAGGGTAAAGAGGAGAAAATTCAACTCCCCTTTCCCTCCCCCGCTCCCCTCCAGATGCCGCCCACCAAAACCTTGCGTCCACTCCCCCAAACGTCTTCGTGAGTTTGTTTTGCATCCGACCAAAAGTTTCCCCTTTGAGATCTCCGGCCGTCTATTATCACTCCCACGCTCGTCCTCAAAAGAGGTCCCCTTCAATAGAAGACACCGCCCCCTTCTATTCCATCGCCGCAGAGTAGGGCCCAACCTATTCTCTGCCCTCCTCCTCCTTCCCTTCCCAACGACTAACCTATCCCCCAAAACGACCACCCACCCACTCTCCCTCCTCAAAACACACCTCCCAGTTTCCTCTCCCCCATCTTCAAACCCTGCAGTGGCGGCTCCAGTCTCCCACACAGTGGCACGCCATCGCCCACGCTCCCCACTAACCCCTTAGGCTCTCAGGCCTCTAGCTTCCTGGCCACGCACCCTTTCCTCCTCAGGAACTCTCTCATCCCTCCCTCTCTTTCTCCTTCTCTCAGTTCTCCTTTTCCTTCTTTCCTTCTATCCCCCCTCTCTGTCTCTTTCACTCTCTCTGGTCCCCGGCCAATCACAAATCTCTTTACTTCTCATACTGGACACAATTTTGATTCCTTGACCCTTCCAAATCTTTCCCAGTTGGTCGCCAATCAATTTCTCTTTAGACTAAGCGTATATTGGAGGCCTTTGAGATGTGAGTGGGGGAAATAGACGAGAATGGGGAAAATAAGTTTGACGGACAGAAAGACAAAACTATGAACATGGGAAGAAGAACAAAACTTTAATTTAGTTACATCGTTAGCTTAATGTGTGAAATATATGTGGTACAAGTTTCACTGATAGCCCTAATAGTGCTCTAGTATTACGTCAGCGGCAGCCGTTACAAGCTGAAACATGATGCATGATGACACTTGATCGTCCATTCGAGTCGATTGAGAAGGTCGAATAGCGTTAAGAGAACTGTCAGAAATATTCATTAAGTGCCAACCACATGTTGGTAACAGAAAAATTGCACATGAGATGTGTTTTCACGCGTAGAGTTCCAAGACTGCTCCTACCCAAACAACAGGACATTCGCGTGAAGGTTTGTTCACAGTTGAAGTCGATGCTACAAGAAAATTAGGGGTTTCTTTCGAATTTTATCTCTGCAGATGAAACGTGGTTACATTATTTTGATCCTGAGAGCAAGTCCAATATTATGCGTGGAAATATCCGGCATCACTAACGCGAAAAAAAAGCCAAAGTGGTGGCTTCTGCTGGGAGAGTTACGGTCATATCATGTTTCGATATTCAAGGAATGAAGTATCAGAATGTCGTACCAGCACACAGCATATGCAGGATAGCTATTATAGGGATATACTGAAAATTCTCCGAGGACATATCGGTCGAAAAAGGACTCATTTCAAAGCAACAGGACAGGCTCCACGATAATTCTCGGCCGCACCTCGCAAATATTGATCTCGCGAAAATCAAAGTGAAGCGTGTGCCTCGTCGTCCAAATAGTCCAGACCTAGCCTCAATGTGACTTTTTCATGTTCCCCAATGTGAATAAACCCCTTCATGAGAAGCGTTTTTCGTCATCAGAAGCATTGTTGGAGAGACTACTGAGGCGATTTTGAACGACCTATCAAAAATTGGGTCCCAACATGTCTTCGCAGATTGGAAAAAAAAGATCGGACACGTACATTGGGGACCCATGGGGTGAGAACGACCATCAAAATTCGGAGGATGAGTAAAATATAGTTGTTAAAAAAAAGGATGACCATTCTTTATTGGTCATCTCTCATAGACGGGTGGAGGAGAAATTGAGAGGCAAGTGAGATGTGGAAGGCCACGGGAGAAAGGAGAATGTTTAGGTTTGCGGGGAGGGTAAAGGAAGAAAATAGGCTTTTATATACGGCATGAAGGTAAGGAAGGAAAGTACGAAGAACTGAAGAAAGAAATAATGTAGCGCAAACAAGAGGAAGTCCACGCAAAACGTAATGCATAACATTCGTTTGATAAACGTTCCAAAAACCTAACTTTGACAGGTAGATTACCAATGATGGTGGCGATGCTCCCTCGCGTGTTCTGAGCTACCAAATCCTTTATCATCTACCATGCGGAATTCTCGCTCCCCGGGTTATTTTTCCCTCAATCTCCCTTTTCTGATTCGTACAAATGACGAGGGATTTCGTAGCCGACTCGTACGCAGATTGCTCCCCACCCCCCATCCACCCACCCCTTCCTCCTCCTCCTCCCCGAAGCCGCCGCCGGACTCGGAAGTGTACATGAAGGGAACATTTATAAAAAAAGAACTATACCGGACCGCAAAAAAATGGGAATTTTTACCTCACTGCCCTCGTTTTTACCGTTGAACTCGTCGAATATTCTCGAGATTTCACCGTGTGTCGTGATTGCAGGGCATAGGGCAAACAGACCGTCATTTCTTAGTTCACCCTTCAATTCTTTTGAGTCTGTCTGCTACAGAATAGTTGTTTTCTCTCGCGTATCATTTCTTTTTTTTCAAATTTACGACAGATTTACATGAAAACGCTGAACATAGAAATGAAACAAATATCACTGAAAAAAAACACTCCCCCAAGATAAAAATGACGGTCGAAATGGAAGGCGATGGTTGGCGCAACTTTAAGTTTGTGTGCATTTCGGTAGTGGAGTAAAGATGGCTGCTGAACGAATGGCTGCCTAGGTGCATCTGCAGTCAATTGTTCGCATTATAGGTCGTTTATCCTAATCTTCTGCAGATATCGAATTGGTAGGATGATTAGTATGCTGGTTTCCCATCCTGAGGTCCGGGATTCGATTCCCAGTGGTGGAAAGGTTTTGTTTTATCAGTGGGCAAATTCGTGTCTGTCCGTCGGAAGAGATTTTAAACCCTTATGACCTCTTGTCGCCTTTCGTTAATGAAGTGGGCTAATACCGACGTACCTACTCGTCACCCACCTAATGGCACAAATGGCCCTAGCTGTCCTCTAATACTGCCTACCTAATCTTCTGCGACTAACAGGTTTAAAGCCTCCAAAAACCCTGCGCTGGGTGAAAACAAACGTGCACGGATAAAAATAACCGGCCATTAAAGTCTCTTTTCCACCGTATCACAGTTATACACCCAAGAATATGTGCTGTATCCCTTATAAAGGACCCCATTAGAGTACCTAATCAATGAATGTTCCAGTCTGACCTACGAGTGATGATGCCAGACGCATTGAATGAAATCTGAGACAACTTCTCAGAGATAACGCTAGTTCATTTCCATTCCTTTTTTCCACAGTTCACGGGAGTAAAATATATAATTCATTTCCGAACCAGAATGCGTCCACGTGCTCGTTTTCTAACAAACCTGATGTTTCTCAGGCAAGGGAAACCAACGCAAAAATTCAAAGGTTAGCAGTGAAACAACTAGAACTGTTTTGACAGCATACGCAGCGTCGCATAAATATCAGAAAATATGTCGGGAGCAGAGACTGGCGGCACGAAAAAATATGCGTTTAAAACGTCTTTTTTTAATAAATGTAGCCAAAAACGTTTTTTCTCGACAAACTTATTTTTAATTTATTTTTACTCAAACATGAAAAAAAAATAAAATAAACAGCGCGTATTACAGCTACACAAGTTGTCCAATGCCTTCTTTAATGAAAAATGCACATTAACGGGGATGTAGGTGCCTACTCCCCTATAGGTTAAACGCCCGATCATATGCTTCCTTCTTCACACTGCCCACAGTTAAATAAAGGTGATTCGAAAAAATACCGTATATCTGTACATCTATGGCCTCGGACCCACGCAAATGAATGACTGCGGCCGGCCAAATAAATTGTGCAATACGTAGGATGGAAAATGGATGGGTGGGTAGACAAATGGAAGGGAAAGTCCCGAGATATGAATTCGAATTTCGTGGTCGATCAATATCACTACAGTCCATTTTCCATGTGCAGTTTTTGAAACGATGTCACAACGGGTCTATGAAAGCACAAAGAAGGTATAGAGAAATATTCTGATGCACGAAAGGATGTGGGACTACTGAAACAGAGAATCCTAAAGTCAAGTAAAATTATATTCCCCGATAAAAAAATTATAAAATGACTGAACAGAAAGATACCCGATGCAATATAACGATACAGTTCGATGAAATGGCAAAAAAAATGTGAAAACAAGCTTTTTCTGAAAAATAAAACCTTATTTTCCCAATAAAAAAATATAATGACAAAACCGTTCATTTTTTCATCATTGATAAGTAGCCTCTTGGCTTCACTAATTTTCATCACATAATTACTATCAAGATATTAATCATTAGAGTTAACTTATGGCATCGAGGATATAATCTAAGTCCCGCGTTGCAATGTCTGACACAATTTGAGATGCCGACTCCCGACCAGAAGGGAAGAAAATAAATGAAAATCTTTATTTGTGGGGCGAGATTGAGACTCCTAAGTCCCCTCTTCCGCCTAATCCCTTGACTCAGCGAAGACCAGATTATTATGTAAACTGCAATTGAATTACAGATTTGAAAAGCTGAAGTCTTAAAATTACAAATAGTTATACAAAAATATACAAGACCATAAATATGATATCCAATGGTTGGTCCGTTGCCAAGAGAAGAAATATACACAAAAGAAAGATAAAAAAAGACGATAATGGTAGTATATATTACTTGGGAATGCAATATTAATAAATAAGGAAAGACCTTTGGGGGAAAAATTAAGGATTCGGCTCAAGCCCTCGATAAAAATAACCTACTGCAGGAAACTCCCACAGAGGGGATTTCGTAAGGGTTTTTGGAAACCCTACGTAATCCCCGGACGGAGAAGTTAAGTGATTGACTGAAATTCTATAGGTACTCAAAAAATACATACGTTTAGTTTTTATTTATAACTTCTTGGTCGATAGCTGGAAGAAAGAGAAAAAATGCTGCAGTGATTGGAGAGTTTATCTAAGTTCTTGTATGGGTTTTAGAAATTCGGTAAAAAAAAGAAAAAAATAATAACCATGACAAACGGCAAAAAAAATCTGACTTGCGCTAGATGCTTTTTACCACGATGACTCATTTAAATTATTAAGAACTGGCCTTTTGAGAATGAAGTTTAGTGTGGGAGCTATATTTAATTTGAACATTCAGATTATTAATTGATAGATAGATAAATGTCTTTATTCAGGCGAATTTGAGACCATAAGGTCCCTTCTACCCTTTAGCTCTTCTTCAAAGGGTATAGACATAATAACAATAATAAGAATAAAAGTAAATAAAAAACATCAGTGAAATATAAATGTATCAGTGGATGAGAGGTTTCTGCAGAATTTATCTCAGAATTATTTCAAGGCATTTGTTTTTCTTTTAGGGTCAAAGGCACTCGGTAACATGTTGAATTTCTTGTTTATTTTGTCCAGTGACTGTGGAATTGGGATTGGTACATCGTTACTTTAAATTATCCCGATTGAGTTGAGCTCTTCTAGAGCGTGTAAGGTGGCACTCCTTTATTAGTCAGAGAATAAAAGTATTTAATTGTTGCGTTTCTTGACTCTCATTTTGTTTAGTTCCTAAGTCTTCTAATTTTCTACACAATTCCATGTCTCTTGACGTTTTAAACCCACTTATGGTTGCATCTCGTAAAGCGAAAAAGTTTTTACCGACTGCTTTCAGCCATGAGGATATTCTTACGTATTTTTCGAGGACAAATGAGTCTAGAAGATGCATTAAAAAGGAATTTTAAAAACTTCAACTATTTCTTCGTGGTCTACCAGAAAAATTTATTGAGTGACATGGAAGTGTTGCTGCGGCGTTAAGCAGTTCATAATCATAGACATCTGTCGCTATAAGCCTACTAATGTACATATTTGGTTAGATCCAATGGGGGCGCTGAGGAGTTTACCAAGTGTGTTAAAAAAAGTCGTGAGAAATAATACCATGAATAGGCAGCTGTCCATAGTAAATTAATGAGGGAGGAGCAATTTTTTCCTCTCGCACAGTTAGAGACAGCGCGAGAAGGTGGGAATGAATGCCAGCGTTCTAAAACGTACATTTACCACACGGTTTCCTCTTTTCCTCCTCTCTTCATAACTGGCATCATAGCCCCTCCCGTCAAGCGCCTTGTCCAGGGTTTCCGAAGCGTTGTTTAGATGGCCCATTGATACGCTCAAAACTTGTCGATAAAATCAACGTTTTTCAGGAATCAAACCCTTCGAACTAAATTCCATGTCTACCTGTAGCCTATCTGAAAACGTCATTGATCTACAATTCATGCCATTAAGAGATAAGAGAGATTTCTATAATACGTCGGTTTTGATAACTGGAGAAGTAAATTTGTGATTCTTCCGAATAGTTTGCGGAGGCAGCAGCGTTAGCAAGACGGAAGCTGTAACAGCCGACTAATCCGAAGACTCCCGTGCACGAATGGAACTTGAAATTTAATTCACGACTATAAAATCCTTCAAGTAACTTACGAAAAAGGGTGAGTTCACATTTTCGATCCCTTGAAACGATAAAAAACAAAGCTCACTATCTAGGTCGGTCGTTATTATCGTAATGTGAGTTTTAAAACTCCTTTTAAGGCGGTCGCAAAAACAAATTCAGGTTTCCACTATAAGTGGTGACCATTGCTTCATTTGATTCTGTATTATCTCAAATTCCACCGTTCGGCGAAAAGCCAGTTCGTAAAAATGGGCGGATTGCCTGCACAGCAACCAGTTGCTCCCTAGCCGGGAGGTCAACGAGGAGATAATGGCCCCACGCTCTCCTTCGCCCCCAGTGGCTCGTGTGAGTCGCCCAAGGCGTCACTGAATTCCCACTTCGATAATCCAAAGTCACCGCGCTATCTGGGGTCCTTTCATTTTGCAAATTACGCCGCTATTCTTGCTTTATCAATAAGTAAAGGGGACGAAGTAGCCCGTTGGTTAGAGTTTGGATACCTTCCGGAGGGTCCCTGGTTCAAATCTAGATTGATTCCTTGGGTCAACCTCGGCTGAAATCGAAGCCGGGCGATTTTCTGGTCGAAAGAACTACGTGGGAGACAGAGTTGTGACACAAGGGAAGAAACTGGCCTCCAATCCAGTAATGGAGCTAACTTCACCCAAGTCTCAAGACAATCCCGAATGACCTCTACCATTTCCTATAAAAGCCATCCTTCGCGTTGATTGCTGAGGTCTGATGGATCGATAAGTAGCACTAGTATCCGATATATATAGAAATATAAATTCAATAATACAGAAGAAACTCATCCATCTATAAACGACCAAGACCGCCTTTAAGTTTTTGAACACCATTGGTGTGAAATATGGTCGATGTTAAATAGAAATATTGACTAGTTATTTTAAAAGGCAACACGAATGCAGCCCGACCATTACAACCCCACGACGAGTCATTCCTGCGAAAATTCAGCTCCAAGACTTTTCGCCCCCACGAATCTTCAACCTCGGACATTTCAACCCCGTCATTACAGCGCCGTAAATCTCACCCCCGTACGAATATCTCACTCACGTGATTAATCGATCGACGTTCGATATGAGAATGTCAACATGCAAGGTAATAGTATTTGCGTAATAATCGCACCATAAATAAAAATTTCGACTCTTCAAATAAACATTTGGGAGGGTATGCAACGATTCTTTTAAGCGAGTCATATCTTTTGCATCTGTCGCATCCCCCATTAAATGTTTACTTGAGAAGCCACCAGTCACCACTGGGTTTGAATAACTCGGGCTATACTTTCGTAAAACTATTTTAACGCACTGCTCGGAGCTAAAATGCTGCAAACTAATTTTCAAATGTAGGAGATTTTCGATTTCCCGTCTCCATCAACAGTGTTACCCAAAGTTCTACAGGTTTTTCAACCCATTTCTACAAAATAAAATAAGATTTCTCTAAGTGTGACCTTTCTTCTACGAATCCGTCTCACATTAAGATAATATAAAGTCAGTAAAATCAAAATTAAATCAGCTAAATTTAAATAACCAGCCAATATGTTTGATTCTATCAACTTTTTCCATTTCATTTTAATAATTTTACTAACGGTAGAATCGGTTTCTTAATCACGAGGTGCATCATCACGAACCTGAATGAATCATTTCGCATATTCGAAAAAACAGGTAATTTTTTTAATCGTTCGAGTGAGGGTGACAGTTCGCTGAAATATCAACGCCTTTAAAGGAGAGGAGGGTGTATGGAGGGGTCATAAATATTTCACAGAGAGAGGCAAGCTGCATCCACTCCTCCGCGAACGTTTTTCGTCTCTGGTTCGCACCACAAAACCTCCCTCACTGACTTGGCGGCCTCGGAAATTCAATTCGAAGTCCTAAAGGCGTAATACCGTATTCCAAGTTGAACAAACCGAGTTGAACAAAAAAATAACGATGCGCGCATATTCGAAAAGCCGAGCCAAAACTTCTACGAAGACCTAACTGCTCCATAAATTGAAATTCTTCTCCATAAATTAAAATGGTCGAAAGAAGACGAGTCGGAAAGGCTGCCGGTCATTATAGAACCTAAACTAACAAATGAGTTGTTAATATGTAAAATTTTCCATTACACTAACTACTGGCCATATTTAAACTAATTTTCAATCGCAATTAAATACACGCGTTTCAATTTTTCATTATGGACGTAAATGGAGAGTTTATTTTCAACATAATAATTCATTTTGAAGGATACCTATTTTTGAGTTGTAGAAAAAAATTCCTGTTTTCCAGTTTACACGTGTTTTATTTCTTTTTTACAATGGCATATTGTGTTACTTTTAGTTAATCAGCTGAAGAACAGAAGTTAAAACGAAGTGTTATTATATTGTTCTTTTAAACTATTTCATAACCATTCCCCTTATGCTAGGCGAAATTAAGTCTACGATCATGGAATGCAAAATAGAAGCCGCTAGGCCATGGGCTTCCCAGTGCTCTAATCAAATTCCCGGAGATTTGTTTTTTTTTCTCTACCTCTTGGGAAATAGTAGCGACAACACTACATGCATTCATGCTCCTGGCGTTCTTCTACTTTTTTTCGTCTCTTTTTCTGGGCCATACTTGACTAACGCTACATTTCAGCCATGACTAATGGGGAGACAAAATCGCCGACGGCGTTAAGGACTGAGGGAAAGTTGGAACTGAAGCGTATGCAACCATGCGTCTGCATTTCATTTCGCTCTCCCGCCCCCGAATCCATTTCTTCCTCTGCGGGCTTGAAGAAAGCGAGAGAGTGTGGGTGGGTAAGCGTTGGTTCTAGCATTGGGAAAAAAGCTCTCCACGACTCAATGAGCCGATCCCCATTAATCAAACTCCTTTCCTGACGGGCCGCGGCAAAGCGCCCCCTTATTCACACGAACCCTCCACCCCACTCCGAGCCTCAAAACGAATGGTTGCGGCACTGGGCTTGCGCACATTTTGACGATCCCTCCCTCGAAGAGAGATCCCCCGAACCCTATTTCCCACCAGCGGGAAACATCTTAGAATCGGGCAAATACGCCGACACGGCCGAGAGATAAGAAGGTATCCCGCAACCAGAAGTTGACGGTTCAAATAGTGCCCCGGTCATGAATGGAGCAGCATTCCATTCGGTTTCTGAGGAAAGACGGAAACTCGGATCCCGGCGGCGCGAAAGGTAGATATCCCCTGGCAGAAAAATCCCGAAGACTCGCTATTTTGCGATTCTCGAATCCTCAGGGATATTTCATTGGCATCAACATGAGGTGAGGACATACTGCTTCAAAAAGGATCGATATTCGTGCATCGCATTTCGTGCGGCGTAAGGATTTAATGGGCAATATTTTACGGAATTTCATTTTCCGATTTCCTCTCCACCTCTCCAGCCTTCCGGCCTGCCCGACTCCGTTTGAATCATGTAGATTTACGAAATCGATAATAAGGACGTGTGCCAATGTTTCTCGATGCAACCTGAAGGTCTAGATAAGCACAGAAAACGGACCAGTGCCTAACTGATCGATTTCCATCGAATCGAATACCAGAATGACACGGCCTGAGAGGTGGATGGTGCCTACACTTAGAGTCATATTCCAGGGGTAGAAACGGTGACACCAATTCATTTGAAGGCATAATACCACGCCGTGCACTGTACCAATGCAAGCGATTTACTCGAAATAATCGAGTAAACAAGAAGGCAAATGAGTCGGTGGCCACTCCGCTCAAGTGTTGAACTTGGTAATCGATAGGGAACACGTGGGGGTGGGTGTCTGATGCACAAGAAAAGCGAACAATCCAAGTGGACCCCAATACGAGGCAGCTCCTGCGGATAATCGCCACTTCAGTCCCTAAAATCCAGGGCACATATTCAGTCATAAATGGCACTTAGGCTATGCATAGCACATCCCAAGTTTTTTAAACGAAAACTGCATTATTAGCGACGGCATGTTGCAACAGGATATCGCGTGAACATGTTCCACACAGTGAACAACACTGCACATAGCAGTGGTGCATATGGTGATCTCGTGAGTCGCATAACATAAGCAGTCGTCATATATATATATTTACAAGCCTGATTCGCATTTTAGTAGGGTACAACACTTAGCAAAAGGGCATAGTACCAGCATGGCTCTTTAATATATTTTCCGCGAAGAATTCCTCTACACATCAATACATATCTCCCTTTTTCGTTCCACTAGCCGCAACGGCGTGACCCACTGTCCCCCCAACTTTAAAAATTGATTTCTGAACCACCCAGTTTAGATGCTCGGCTGCTTTTCCTACGCGCGTTTTATTTCTCCGCGCGTTCCGACATTCATAAAGGATCTCGTGGACAGCAGTTGTCAAGGAGGAAACTTCTGTGGGCGTCAAAAAAATATAAATAAATAAAGAGGCAGAACGAACCAATCATTGCTCCGCGTTGCGAACAAACACACAGGCGGGACAAGTACAAAAAAATGCGGACTTGATTTCCGAGAAAGTGACTTGAAAAATTAAAAATTTCATCTATTACCTGCCTATAACGGCAGCTCTTCACGACAGTGAGGTGAACTGTGACGGGGTGGAAAAAAAACTGAAAATTGTTTCGCTTCATAAATTCGACGACAAAACGTAGGGGGAGATCAGAAGAATCAAAACGCTAAGCGAGCAAAAACAGCTCGTCGAAATACGCGATAGATTTATCCGACACGTTCTGAGAAAAAACAGCTCGACGAAGTATACGCCGAAAGACTCACTGGAGTGAATAAATGTAAAAAGGCATCTACTATTATGGTTTTGGATGTTACCGCGTCAAAATCAAAATAAATATGCAAGAAAATAAAACAATCCCAAGGGGGTGACAACATTTGACGAAGAGGACGATCACCGAATTAAATGATCAAAACGTAAAAGAGGTGCTCCCATCTCCGAGCAGGGGCGTGTATGGGGAGGGAAGCACTTTCGCTCAGAAGGAAATCGAATAGCAGAGTGCGACACTACAATCATCATACGTAACGGAAGGATCCTCTGCGGTCGTCCTGGATTCCCAGTTTAATTTTAGATAGTTCGCCCACTTCGCATGACGCATGCATGCGAGTCCATTTACTGCTCCTTTACAAAACAATCAGTGCTCGTAACCTCCATTTCCCCAAACGCAACAACATACGCATCCCTCCGGGGGAGAATGGGACGTGTGGAGCCCCTGGGCACTTCCACGTCGAGGGCTGGAGGAGGGAATGGAAACGGGCCTCCGCTTGGACTCCGTGCGGGGGGAGGGGAAGGGGGGGGGCAACACGCCAACTCAACCAACACGCCACGCAACACGCCTCCTCCTCACGAGGAGAGCCCTCGACGACGACCCGCCAATTGCGAGCCGGTCGACGCCGCTACTACCCCTTCCCGCCCGATACCCCGAGCCTCAGTTCAGTTCCACTGAACCACAATCGGATGGTGATACCGATTGCAACCACATACCGAGGACAAGGAGGAAAGTGATAAAGGCAGAAATCGACCTGCTGGGCCGTGACTGAGTTTTGCACTTCATTTCCTTTAGGTAAAGAGTTTTAAATCTTGTAATATTCAGTTGTACGTGAACCTCGTTTTGTATTATATGCAGGATTTTAATGAGTCCCGATGTAATTAAACGAGTAGAACAGGGCATTAGTTGGATTGGGTCCATTCCCATGCGCTGACTCTAAAGATCCGCAAGATTCCTACTCTCTGAAAACGAGTCTGGAACGGCAACTGCATGGAGTTCAAGGTATTGAATCAGAGAAGGTTTTAAAAATTGCACATACCTATTACTTCATTGTCTCTCATTTTTCGCCTCCCCCCCACCGCAAACACCACTCCCCACCACCCCCTCGTGCGACAGATTCCCACGTTCCGGACCCTCACTACAAAACCCCCTCTCGCATCTCCTACCCTCCGACCCCACCCCGCCCCCTCTCTCCCTCCTCCCCCTCATCAACCTGGTGCTCTCGGGGGCGGCGGGAGGGAGCGAATCAATGCGGCCCGCGTGTGGGTGGAGCGAGGGGAAGGTAGAGGGGGTGAAG
>LYUA01000903.1:722179-753120 GCA_002093875.1 Calopteryx splendens | reverse complement strand
CCACCGATTTTTTGGTCCCATGAACTTTGTAATAACGAGAGTCTACTGTAGCTGTGATAGAATAATGAATCTTAGCAACTCCAGGACTCTGCCATTGAGGCAAATGCCAGCAGAAGAGACAAGGTTTCCATGGCCATCACAGCATGAAACGCACAAATTTTCACACACAAATAAACAACAGAAAAAAAGATAAGGAGGATTAAAATCTGAGCATGAAACATAAGGATGAAATTGGGGAAGATATCAAACATTAAAATATGGAGCATGAGAGAATGTGTAATGTTTGTCTAAAGAGTGGGAAACATTGGGAGTGATGATTGCAGAATCATATATCAGGGAGGAAGATGATTCGGCATAGGATACCATTGGCATTGAACATAAAAATGGTAAAACTGCAATGAATATAGACAAAATAAGTGATAGAATATCAGGTATTTTATGAGATTATAAGAAATTTATATGCAATCCAGGTGAATAAGCAAAAATCACATGAATAGTATTGTAGTGTATAATCATCACATTTTGATGGAGCATTATTAATCTTTAAGAGCCAGATTTAAATTCCATTAATACATCCTAGCTGGTGGATTTAAATTATTAGGGCTTTTAAATTTGATCTGCCATACGGCACAAATATGGCCCATTCGGCATTTAGCCACTACTACCTGCGGGCCATATACGTGCAGTTTGGCAGATGAAGGTTAAACAAACCATGTCAATCATCATAGCTCAAGTCTTCTATGGCTTTTCAACTTTTATGAATATTGTAGCATAAGTTATTCAAGTTTACCAGCCTTTGCAGAACTCATGCCATCTACAGCAATCCCAGCCAATGGTTTTGACATTCTACTGATCAGTTTTGGCATATTTTTATGAGCATGCCACATGCACAACCAAAGCCTAATAATACCCCTGGCCCTCTTCCATTGCTCTAAATAACCTAGGATCCCTTCTAAGGAACTACCTAGATACACAGCATACCATTACCTGTGCCTCACCACAGGTCTGCTTTACAAAGCAACAAGTCAATTTACAAGTTATCTTAAAATTGCTATAAAGGCACCATAAAACTTTCAACCCCACATCCTGCTAAATGGAGACAAGTGATTAACTTTATCAGATTTTCATCAATAGAATAAATCATCTGTGAATACTACTAGGACTTGTAAATGAACTTGAATCTTCAAGAAACTGCCCCAGAACATTACCACACACATTACACAAAAACACAATAAGTAATTAAAATGCCTACCAGCGTATCTGACACTTTTTCCTTGGATTGCAGTCCAAAAGAAAGGCACTGTCTCAACTTCTTTGCTATTTGGATTCACCATGTTACAACCAGCTGTCCTTCCATGAAAACTAGCCAGTTGCCAATGTCCAATAGCAGCATGGGGCATATCACCATCACTAACAGGTGGTGCGAAAGTCAATAGGGGAGCTCGAGCGATATCACCACCAGCAAACACACCAGGAATGTTCGTCTCCAAATTCTGAAAAAAGAAAGGAAGGCATAAATCAATTACTAATCTCACCATTCGAATTTGCTCCATGATTCGTGATTTTGTTGGTCAGCAAACTTGTGAGTAAAAGCAGATACAAATTAAACAAATATGCATGCTTACAGTCAACCAAGTCAAGGTGGCCTTTGCTTGAAAAACTAAGTAACTGCCAACATTCAATTTGCAAGCAGATTGGCCACCTTGCTTATACATGCTGAGCTATGTCGAGACTAAACTTTATTAGACGTAAGATTACAATAGGACATTTCGATATGGAATTCTTTTCACAGTTCCTTGCACGATTTTATTTCCATAGTAAAGAAAATAACAAAATTATGTCTGAAAAATACTGTTATACACAGTTTTAAAACTTGTATGTAAAGTGTGAAAACTTTAAAATGTTGAGACAAACATTGGAAAAAGAGTGCAGCAGTTCTTTTCAAGATCTAAGAAATAATTTCACATTTAAATCAGTTACAGTAGACAATGTATTTAAATATAATAAATATTAGCAACTACAAGACAGTCTTTAAGGCAGATATCGGCAGGTGGCATTTATTTATGATTTTTCATTAGAAGCACATGTGAAGGAGAATGAAGATTCAGATGAAGCAGAAGGAAATGTTTATCTGCTCAAGAGGTTGTCAGAGCTGGACGAGTGTGACCGTTCCATTAGAAGTGAAAACTTCATACAGTGGGAAAAAAAGCAACTCTTTGCTCAGCTTAAAGATAAAATGGTGAAAGAAATTATGCATTTAAGTACAGAGGTCAAAGCTGAATAAAACACCTGAAGAAAACCATGGGAAAGGTTTAAAGTGCTGACCAAAACTGTATTCATTCTAGATGTGCATAGTTGGTGAATTTTTCAAACGTGGTTTAATTAAATGATATGCATTTTTAATACATTTCATGCATCCAAACCAATAACACAAGCTCTTACTGCATTTTAAAACCAGTCATTCAAGGAATACTTGTGTAATGCAAAGATTAGGATTAAATACGGTAGATTGTTAAAGGAGGGGGAAATTTGAAACCCCATAACCAGATCGTCCAATGGTTGACAGCTTATAATCAAACTGAAAGTAATTTTGTTTTTTAATTGCATTAACAATGCATTGAGCAATCAATAGTGGCTCTGACCATTGAATATGATAGAGCATTTGGTGCCATTTGTAATATCATGGATACAAGTCCACATGCTAACAGATTTTTAATACTGAACGACAATTTTAGCATTTTGGAAGACTTCATACTTTTGTTTTTCAATTCCCCAGCCAAATATTTGAAACCCAATCAACTACTGGCCCAATAGGTACATTTTGGGTCAAAATAAAAACCTTTGTGTATTTCATTTTGATACTTGATTCGATACAACATCATAGTGATAACATTAAATCATTATATCAGTTTTCTGATACATCAACACAGCTGTATTTACAATTTTCATTCAGTTGCCCATCCCTATGGTGAAGAAATAATATTCAGAGTATAATATTGATGCTTAAATTCATAATATACAGATATGAGAAAAGTTGGGATATTTTATTCAGTAGAAAAGGCCACGATATTGAAAACTTTTCCCCAACCTATGATGGCCATAAATTTCTTCCTTCCCAGACCCTTAAATTCCTAGGACTTCACATTGACCCTCACCTTATTTGGTGCAACCAGAGAGATTACGTTTGGTCTAAACTTAATTCAATTTTTTACTTCATTGTGTTTTACATTTCTTAAAATTAATTTTCTCCCATTGTTTAATTTATGCCCAGGGTGTCTTATGGAATCAACCACTAGGGTTCCTCTTCAAAACTTATTGAAATATTTAGAATAAAAAGAAAGGTAATCGGCCACTTTCAGAAATTTAAAATTCGAATGGTTCCATTTAATTACCTTTTTAGCATATTATCATGCCTAAAGAGGAATACAAATTTCTTTCAATTAAAGGACTCCTTACATCATACCACAATGATCCAGAGGAAAAATAGTCATCGGGACAGACATTCTTAAAAGATATTTTAAAGATCCCAAATTTATTATTTAATCTAACTGCCAACCAAAAAGTCCCCTGCAAGTTTGATTTTTTCACTTTGCATAAATTGATTTTTGTTAATGAGTTAATATGACAAATTTTAATTAAAATAATTAATTAAATAATGTTCCCATATAGCACTAACACAACTTTTTGCACCTAGAAAATGGCAATTTGTTTTTGACCAAGTTTTACTCAAATTTTCAAATACTAAAAAGAATGATACAAAGGTACAACTTTACAAGAGAAAAGCACCCTGGATTAACTACATAACACGTTTGCAAAAATCAGACCAATAAATATAGGGGTCACTTGGAGTTTCCATTTGATATGAAAATCAATAAAACATTAAGTGCTTGTTTTAGTGTCCTGAGAATGACCTTTTTACTAAGTTATCAGGAAATAAAATCTCAACATACCTCATTCACAACTACATTTCCAGAGTCCAGCGTAATACCTGTGCCTTCTAAGAAGCCAGTATTGGGCACAGCTCCCAATCCTAATATGCAAACATCAGTAGCAATCTTTTCTCCATTTTCCAGTTGGACCTCTTTAATAATATTCTCTTCGTCCCCAATGAAGCATTCAATGCTCTGATTCATCACAAAGTGAACCCCTTTCCCCTGGAAAATATATGGATATCAAAGGATCAATTCAATTAAAAATTAATCTTAAATTTACAAAGAATGAGAAATTATAAATCAATTAATGTGCTTAAATTTATAACCTCAAATTAGTTTGTTTTAAAAAGAACCCGCCCTCCACCTTTTTGGAATAAAATTTACAACTAATATTATAACAATTCTGAGTAGCAATTTTAAAGTGTTATATCTAGTAAAAGAATTCTAAAGTCATTTTTCAAGTTCACTTTTCCGATTGAAACAATGTACAATGAAAAATTAAAGTCAGAAAATTAGTGAAGTGTTGCCCCTAATACCATTCTGAAGTCACACTTCCTTATTTCTAAACCTAACTACTTCTTTATTTGCCTGAATATCACCGCATAAAAAATTTGATACAAAGAGAATATTTCAACATTCAAAGAGTTAAAACAGAATAATACTAGAGTAATTCATAAATTTTATTCAGAAGAACTTAATGCCTACATACCTCCAAAAGTCTCTTCAATCTCTCCCCAATTTGTGGACCAAGTGAGGCAGCAAATGGCACTGGACCTCTCCCAATGACAGTAACAGAGGATGCCTTGTCACACAAATAGCTTGCAACCTCCATTCCTAAAAGTGAACAATTTCAAACTATGTGACCTGTTTTTCAGCATCGAAATTTAAAAAGATCCATCAATATACAAGGATTTTTAACTGATTACTGATCATGGGCCATTCGTACAACATTCTTGAAAAAAGGGAGAAAAATTTCTGCAGGTATTAAAATATCCTTCATATTTCAGGTTATAGGGAGAGTTACAGATCAATTTTTTTCACTTTTCTGCCAGATGATGACAGACTCATTGTCCTCTTTCCTTGATCTATAACCACCAAAGACAGAAGGTAATCCTAAGATAATTAAATTATTAGAGTAAGGGGAAGGTAAAGAAAAGAAATTTTGGTGCTGTGATTTACTCCCACAAAAAAAGATTAGTACCTGAAGACAAGGAACCAGTTGACCCATCGATCATATGAAAAAGAATATCCTACATTATATAATTCCTCATTCCCTCACCATTAGCAATTGGTTTAAAGATTTCTAAGGGCCAAAACTACAATCATATTCACTGGTTAATTTCTAATTTGTATGACTAAAACTTAAGAAAGCATCAAACATGATCTTATAATGCCCTCAAAAAATACCATAAATCCTGTAAAATCAAATATGGTGAAGTTTAAAATTGGGGAAAGGATCTAACAGTTTAAAATGAAAAGATTAAAATTGGGGAAAGTTTAAAATTGGGGAAAGGATCTAACAGTTTAAAATGAAAAGATGGTTAGAACAACCCTGATTCTTAACATTTTTAGATGGAAAATTAGCGAGTAGTTGCAAAATATTGAATCTGCACTAAAATTGTCAGATTTTCATGTATTGTGATATTGCTGAAAGAAATAAGTTTGAGAAATAATATTCATTCCACCCCTAATCCCACAACAAGTTTGGGTGGAGTGAAATATAAATCAAATTTAAATAGTTTGTTGTATCTTGAAAGGTCGAAACAAATTTTAGAGACAAAATTTTACCTAAGAGTACACCTACCAACATATTTCAACTCAGAATTATCTAACTCTATTCTATATTACAACAGTTTAACAGGTTCCTAACACCTACTAAAACACCCCATCCCAATCAATCCCAAATCAAATCCCAAATTTGGCTGGATACTAAAAATAATACACCACCAAATGTAAAATTAAAGTTTTTTAATATTAAACATCAACTAGGAATTATTAACTACATATTCATCAATATTAAAAATGTTCACATATACATTCAGTAAGGCTCCAGGTGCGAATAAAATTTCTTTAAAATGTAAGACATGCATTCACTCTAAAAATAGTTACCAATAAATGATGTGCCCAGAATTACTACTTTCTTGCCCTTTGACTTCTCAGCAATTTTATTAGCATCAACAATAGTCCGCAGAGTTAAAACATTTTCAAGGTTGACTCCTGGGAGGTCAGGTTTCCTTGGCCTGTGAAATACAAAACATTCTTCATTACAGACTACTAACATCTTGCAAACAAAATTAATCTTGAGAACACTATGCCTCCCTTCATAACAGTATACATATAAAAGCTACAACATTTTGTCTTAGCTGATTTTAGAAGGTTGAGCTTTTGAAAATGATAAAGTTATGCATACATAAAGAGTGATCATGTTATACATAAAACATATGTAAGCTGCAATTATGAGATATGATTAAATAAATTTAATGAATAAATTACACAAAGAGCCAATTAATTAAAAATATGAATATTACAACCATGAATTAATGAAACTTTGCCATACACCAAGATCTTGTTCCGAGTTTTTAAACATTTGTATAACCTTCGCTTCAATAACTTCAAAATATGTTAAAGGAAATTCACAAGAAGTAATCATTTACAACTGCTATAACCATGACATAAAAGTTTAAAAGATACTTACATTGATCCAGTGGCTATGAAAAGTTTGTCATAGGTTAAATCGGACCCCTTATTAAGCTTTACAGTTCTAGCAGTGGTATCCAACCCAACAGCTTCTGTTCCATTTATCACCTCAATTCCATGTTCCTAAGCATGATCAAAAATTAAAACAATGAAAAAAAAATTGTCTATTTTTTTCTGCTATTCATATAACATTTACAACTCACAGCACATTAAGTTCAAAAGTGAAATATGTAAGCCTCAATTTCCAACATTTCTCTATGGCATACATTTAAATTGCAGATTTCCTTACATAGCTGCTAAACACTCATTCTTACACATTTCCTACACAGCTTATCAATGTGACTTAACATAATGCATTGGAAATGCTATCTTACACTGTGGAATCATGATAGGGTGCACAGTATTTTTTCAACTGAAAAACTGCTGGTCCCACAAATGTAATACACACCTCATAAAACTCTGGAGTACGTAATGTAATTTTGGCTGCAGTTGTATCCAACATCTTGCTTAACTTTGGACGATCATAGGGCAAGTGGTTCTCAGCAGTAACCATCAAAATTCTCCCAGCAAATCCCTCTTGCCTTAGTGTTTCCACACAGCAAGCTCCAGCTCCACCTATAAAATACACATTAAATAATCCTTAATATGTCATTAGCCAAAATATCGAGTAATCCATGTAGCAGATCAAAAGTTAAATAACATTAACAATTAATACTGTTGGTAATATAGCCTATGTTAAACAAAAGGCAAGAGGCAATCACATATATAAACTAATACAAAAGTATTTGCAATATCACAAAAACCAGTATTTTAAACTAATGTATACAGGGGAATAAAAACCTAGTGTGTAGAGCATTCAACTCATGACCAGATGGCCTCGGTTGGATTCCTGTAGCTTTGTAAGCCCTCAATTTCACCCAATCTGTGTAATTTATTAGGCATAATATCTTCCGGGAAACCATAAACAGCACAGAGAAAGTACTGCCCTCCCCAGCCTGATGTGTGAATTTCACATCTCTCAAGGTGAGCTCTACCTTCACCAATTAAATCAACCTCCCAGTTCATTACCATGGTGGTTTTATATAATCCTCACTTTGAATAAATAAATAGAATACCAGCAAACTGAAAATTTTAATCAATTAGTATTCAGTCAGATTAAGTCTTTCTCTAAAAAATTCAACCTAACCCATCTGTTGTTACAAAATCCAACAATTTGTCCCAATAGCCTGGCAAGTCTTGGTTCCCTTAAAATAACCTTAGTGGGACACCACCAATTTTACTGCCTGAGACCATATTGCGAGTATTTATTAACCACAGGGTTCACTATTCTACCTCCAGGGGCATTTACCAATTACTGGTCACAGGCTTCTACATTACCTTCCATATATGAATTAAAATTTTCTATGTTGGCATGAAGCTAACCACTATGAACAATAAAGTATTATTATTATTAAAATTTTATACCCATAGTGGTAGTAACATACAGCCCCTATCAAATAAATCCAGTATAAAATGCCAATTGTCATTTAACATCAGGTATAAGCCAAGGGAGTGGATGTGGAAATCTTAAGTGTAACATGATTGACAATATATATATACATCAAAGGATCCTTGTATCTCCTCAATAGACCATTCTCGAAGAAAATGTATACATGAGGCACAGTTAGTATATTCAGCCAAAATCAGCAAAGCAGGTGTGACATCAAGTAAGCAAGATGCATGCATGTACAGCACATATGTATTTAAGAAACCAATGATGAAATCAAAAAAAAAGATAATTACAAACAACCTTTTGAGCATAAACTGGGTTAAAAAAAACCCCATCAGTTGAGTTTCCTCATTGGTAACAACAAGATCATGCATCGAAGTAATGCATACCTCAAGGCAAAAATGCAAACTATAGTACTAAATTTGATGTTAATCATATAAAGCATAGTATTGGGGGTAAAACAACAAAAAATATTTCCCTTTGTTTGCGGATAAGGACATACGTCAGTCCCAATGTTATACTTTAAAACTCCTAAATGAAAATAGGACCCCCATCTAAGTCGACGCCTTTCCTCTAGGATTTAAAAATACCTCTTTGATTTTCCTCATTGGTGATGCCCTAAGGCAATGAAAATTAAGTTGAGGCAAACAGATCTTATGAACAAAATTTGAAATTGACGTGTAGGTAAAACTAAGCCAAAAAAAATCCCATGAATTTCAATTTTGTAGCCTCAAATCACAAAATAAAATTGTAAATCTGTCCAAAATTCACATTCACAAAAGAAAGAAATCAAACTATTAATTTTCCTCATTGAAGTGATGAAACCATCTTAAAACCTAACCAAAAGCAAAAATGTTAGTATTAAGCTCAAATTAAAATTTATGAGGCTATAAATGCAATTTTCTTTACACCATTAACTTCTCTCAGAATCCACAACCAAGGGTTCTCTCTGATAAAATTCAGTTACCTATATTTATAATCATAAAATTATTTTCTGTTACCTAATACATACATAAAATATTTTTATCAACAAAGTTTATATTCTTGAATCCCAAATGGTATTAAAACAATCCCATACATATTTCCAATAGTTTGTGACTACCTACATGCACTTTTAAAATGGTAAATTGTATTTCCTTTAACTTCATTCATACCAAACATACACTTTGGCAAACATTCCTTGTGCAGCTAATTGTAAGTTCAGGACAAACCAGGAATTTTCACCATGCCCATGAATTAGTGATGGGAAGTAATCTATTGCATGTAATCTTAATACCAGAAATAATTACATTTCATTTAGATTTATTTGTAATCATTACAAATATTCTAATTGTAGTTTTACTGGTAATCTACTCCAAAAGTAAACATTAAATTTGTGCAATTGTTACTCTGGGGGTTATCCATAATCAGTATAATCATTCGATTGAAACAGTTTCTCTTCATTAGTTTTTGAAGTTTCTTCTTTCAGTACCACATGTGCTCACATTCATTTACATATATAGCCTTTCTGCGTGGAGTTTGACATTGAATTATATCACTGGCCCTACATTGCATTCAATTTGTTTCCTACCTCATTAATAGGTTAAAGCACACACAGGATATTCAGGTCTTGAATTCAACTCTCAAACGTTGTGTTCAAATTTGATTTGTGTAAAATATGCTTTTTGGTTGGACTGGCTAGGTTACATGTTCTTTTTTTTTTAAAAGATGACAGAGTGATGGGTTATAAGACTTCGATATTAGGTGGTACAGGAATAGAATTTCTTCAAAATTTCAATGTCTAACAATATTCACTAGCCAGAATTACTGAGTGCATTGTAAACGATTCAGTCCTACATACATGGCTGGATATTGTAGCAGTAGGCAGAAAAAATAAATGACAACATGGGGTTACAGTAGCGCAGAAGATTCTATCTAGTATTCCCAGAGTTTAAAAAATTACATTTGAAGTAATGGTAATCTACATATGACTTTACTGAGAAGTAATTCTTACTTTTAATCTATCACTTTTTCACTTGTGTAATTTTAATCTAGTCCAATTAAATCTTTCTAGTATTTTACCCAACACTGCGCATTACATCTTTTCTTGAATTTCTTGAGAATAGGGCACTAGCACAAAGTTTTTTACGACTTAAATAAAATACACAGGGAAGGCATCAGATTCATTCAATGCTTCAGAACAAACAGTCACACTATTATTGAAAAACCCAGAAGGGGTACCACAAGAACAAAGATAATATTCAAGATTTAACGCACTAGAAAAGTGCTTGCTGACCATACACTTCAATTCAATACAGACACCAAATATCTAACCCTATTGTGGGCAATATCAAAATGAAGTTAAGTGCATATTAATTGTCAGACCATCTGACATAAGTTACTTTTTCAAAATTGCAAGTTGAATTTACAGTTTAAAGCATTAGGCACAAATATCAAACCAATTTAAAAAAACCGAATCAATACAACCATTCCCAAAGTTTCACAAACAAATCACAACCTTTCCTTAATAGCCTATTTTCCAACATTTCCTGTCATCACCACAATGGCATCTTACATAAAGCTAAGACCATATTTCTGTACATGCAATACTTACCACCTCCAAGAACAACATAAGTTGTGTCAATATTAGGATCTCTAGGCACCATGTCTTTTACTCTCTTGTTGGCTTCAAGAAGATCCTTCCTAGCTTTTACTTTAACATTTCCACCTTTTTCAACAGACACTTGGTAGCATGGAATACTATCCAAACCAGGAAAATCTTCAATATCACCTGCAAAAAATATCATGTATGTTATAAGTGGCAATTGATACCGTTCTGTGGAAACAGTTGAGGGTATGTTTCTGTTTTAAAGGCCCGTTTACACGCGGCATTTATTGCTGCAATAATTACGCGAACGATTGAGCATGTCACAATAACAGTAAAAAATCAATGCGCCAGTTTTTCAACTAGTTATTTACTAAATTCAAACTACCCATTAAGCAGTGAACAATAACGATATCTTCCACGACATGCGTTATAGTTTTATGTCCTACTGTAAACTAAAATTAGCACAACAAGAAAAAGAATTAAAGAGGTTGCAAAGAAAATAATTACCAGTCTTTGTATTGAAACAGGCACCATGCCATGGACAACGGACAACACCATTACCCAATGCACCAGTATTTAGTGGAGCTCCGTAATGTGAGCATTTTGTGCCAATAGCAGATATGACTCCCCCTTGCTTCACCACTAACACCTTTGATTGTTCTTGTCCAAGTTCAAATACTTGCATGCTACAAACAACGGGTATAAGATTTAACACAAAAATCAATTATTGTTAAATACAACTAATAATGAAGCACAAAGTAATTTTCGACGAATATAGACAAAGTAGAGCATAATATTGGGAGTACATACGAATTTTCCTTCAACGCAGACTCGTGGCAAACTACTGCTTCGACATAGTCCGGAGATAGACCTGGTAAAATCAAAAAGGCCGTAATTAATTTTTAACTTTTCTTTAAATGTATACTTGTGATGATGGGTTTTCAGCAAAGAAACAATTTAAAAGTACCTTTACTTTTAGTGTTACTGGTACCCATGTTGTTCGCAGTTCTATGAACAAATCGCGACCCAAGCACCTGAAACAATTACCAAAAACATCAACAACTGAGAAACTCAAATTCAATCCTTCAATTGAACTGCGTCGAAATAGCTTTCGATGAACTAGAGCGTGATTAGTTTATAGGAAACATTATTAGCAAAGAAAGAGGATATTTATACGCTAAAAAACTATTCACACGAGGATACAAGTAAAATGGGCCAAATATTAAGAGAAATTTCCACTGAGATTGAAATAAACAGCATGCAATGACAGCAAATTCAAACTTCCCACGCAACTGCCCGACCTACCTGTAAATTAGATGTTACCGTAACCTTAGGAGCTGGCAAAAAATAATGCCCGACTCTAGCTTGATGGAATGTTAACTTAGCCAGACGCAATATGGTGTGGTGCACCATGCAGCAGCCCTTGACAAAATTCGTTTCAGCTTCAGCGACTTATACTGACGACTTCAACAACTCAGCTGTCGGCGACTCCCTTTCTCTCGTCCTTGTCAATGGTGATTACGTCATGCCCTGTTAAAGGCGATGGATGGAGAGTAGGTTTCACACTCGACCGGGAGATGGCAGGCACTGCTGTAATGCGATTGGTTGGTTGTTTTTGCACCAAATTTTCATCGTGAAATAATAAGGGCAATAATTTATCAACGTCATAATTGACTTTCTCCAAAATATTACAAAGTTACAAAATTTTAAAATTCAAAAAGAAAAAACAGAGATCACTTCCTACTGTAGCATTATGCATATAATTGTCAGGGAATGACGAAGTTCAAAACTTCCCAAGAACGATAACATCTGCTGGCGCAGCCCGGAATGTGTTCCCTAAGCTCTAATTATGCAGTGATCAGCGTCAACACACGGTATCAAGAAGCAATTAGTATCATGTCATACACAATGGAATTATAATAGTTTTTGTTTAAATCAGATGTTCAGATGATGAATATTTTGATCATTGTGACTGTTTTTCTCCGCAGTCATTAGCAATCCGTTGTGTGTAATGGAATATAAAGTACTCTAAAACGTAATGAAACACTTACCACTGACAGGACGTTATTAGGACAGGAGGCGAAGAATGCCAATGAACGCCGGTGAAGTCCTCGCTTAGGGAAACTGTCAATCTGTCTATTAAACTGCACTTAAAGATTACCTATCAATCAAGGGTGTCCACAGGTGGAGGCAAAGGGGCTCTTGTCTCCTGGTATAATTTATATTATATATTACAAAAATATTTAATATTGTATTAATATTATTTATAAAAACGAATGACCGTTGGATTATTTTATGGGCTTGAAGACGTTGAACAATTTCCACTAGCCTTATGACAACGTAAACTTAAACTAATCCTTTCAATAACGTTTAACTCTTAAATCTTCAGAACAAACGAGCAGAATAGGTAAAGAAGCCTATTGCACGTGAAAGATGCTCCGTTTTATAAATGTATGCAATTCTGCGACATGTGTCAGGAGTAAAGACACACGAGAATGACGTCACTCAAAGTTTGCGTGAAAAATCATAGTGAACAAAATAGTTGCTCATATTTCTCCATCGCACAAAAGTGCAGAGAGTCATCCCTGTATGTTTTACTTCATAATATTCATCCAAGTTTCAATCAATGTGGAGCAATAAGAGTAAGGTGGAGCGTGATAATATAGGGGCTGAAACTTGGTGACCAAGTGTGAAATAAGGTAAAAAGGCCAAAAGGAGTGTGATGCAATAGATGGAAATCACCCGATCCGGTGGATTTCGAGGTAGAGCGCCTCTGAATTTATGCCGTCGTTTTTTTCAGTTCCATGTCGAGAGGGAGAGAGAGCCAGCCATACACGAAAGCTGTCTTGCCAGAGCAACCCCGTCGCTCTAGTAATTCACTTACCGAGAACGGATTCCTTTGAATTTTGCCTCTGCAACTATGGATCCTTCTCGAGTGGACGCTCACGTTTATCGGCCATTCATTACTTTGTCTAGTGATCCTCGTGTGGCCCGAACTGATTAAAAGAATATTTTCGCATGTCACCCAACTCTGATACTTTGACATCCCCGTTATTTTATCCTGTGGACAAACATCGACAAGTATGTAATAAACATTCGATGTATTAAGGCAGTGGGATTTTTCCATGCTCAATTGAAGAGGATTATTTAGTATTTTCTTTCATTCTGAAATTGGTGCGGAAGGTCCGGTATGTTGAGATTCCTCTCCTTCCAGATAAAGCTCCTTATTTGAAAATGATGTTGAAAGGTGGATATCATTTTCACTGTCAGCCTTTATCCATTTGAAGATTGATTTGTAACATATGTGCACTGCACTCTCTTTTACGAGTCTCTTCATTTCTTTGAAATTCCCGAGCTTAGTAACTCTCAATATTTGCTTCTCATATTTTGCAACCGGCTTGGTTCTACATCTATCCCACTCCATTCTACTTTCTACATTGCCTTTAAATGGCTCCTAAACTTTGTAATATGCATTAAGTTCAATACGTTTATCACTTCTACATGGTTTCAAAAAGTCATCTTCCTTCCCTAAGCCTTCTTCGATTATAAAACTAATATTAATAATTATATCTTTATTAATAACATAGAAATAGGATATCCTTCACTCAAGCTTGGGAAAGTTAAGTTTAAACATTAGGTTAAACTTCCATCTTAATTCTTAAATGCGTTAAATTTTATATCTTTAAAATAGTGACTTGATAATGCTAACCAAAAATTAACTTCAAGGTTAATTTATAAGTAAATTAGAAACGAATATGAATTATTCGTAAAATAACTATTAACCATGATTATTTGCGTTTGGTCTTGCTTGATTACAACTTAATGTGCACATTTTAACACAAGATAGCGATTTCAAGTTCAAACCCGGATGACTAAGTCAGAGCATGGTCATCAATATATTTTTCTCCAGGCTGATGTTTCAGGTCAACTTTATCGATTTCCTATCGCTAAATGAATCCTGTGGTTTCCGGTCATTTAGGAAAGCCTAGTGAAAACCTAAACGATAAAACGTCAGTCAGCATCTTCTGCAACAGCATGGCAAAGATATCAAATGTGAGTAACGTCTGAAGGAAAATTTCAGTCAGCATCTTTTGCAACAGCAGAGCAAATACAGTAAGCGTGAGCAACGACCAAGGGAATGTCATCTCCTACTGCAGTCAGCGATTCGTCATCCAAAGAGATGCTTCACGTCATCTGCATTCATGAACCCAGGTTCTTTGCCATATAACTTCCTTCTTATTCACTGGATTCCATTATACCAGTAAACAAATATTTCTGGGAGAATCGTAAATTATTTTCAATCAATGCCTATTTTAATCATAGTCCTTTTGATCGCTCCCAAATTTGTTATAATCTTTAATGACTTTTCGTCAGTCAAGGGCATCAACTTTTACATGGTTCGAATTATTTTTTTATCCTTAATATGAATGTCTTTGCCTGAATATGCATTAAAACATTTATGAAACCACTAGGTTAAAAGTAAAGTAAAAACAACTTTTAGGCCTTTAACCCCCAACACACTAATTCACAAGGCTAGATACAGCTAGAGTAATGAAGGTTATAGTATATAAATGACATGGAGAACTCTTTTTATCAGTATAAAGGTCAATAGGACCAAAGGATGGTAGTTTTAATTTTTTAGAATCCATACAGATTAAAGGAAATAATTTTCTTTAATTTAAATTAAAGTAAATGTCAACTGTGAAAAACTATGTACGTTCGTACTTTTAAAAAGGCGATTAATTACATATTTATGTAAACATCAATGACCTCAAAGTAAAAATACAGGCGGCACGATTGCCCACTCTGTTTCCAGCTTCCGACATCACTGATTGATTTCACGTAAGGTATTTACGCCTCCGAAACCATTGTATTTTATTGAGGGCATATGCGTTTCACCCATCTCATTTTAATTTATACAGATAGATGGGCTTCATTCATTCATATCAATCCCACACATCGAGTATATTTCTTTTTGGTCTCTTCGATTCGAAAACGTGACAATCATAGTGCTTAATTCCCAGCTTTGTCATTTGGCACTCTTCACGGAGCTTTCAGATAAGGTGGTTAGGTAAACAAGATAATTCAGTAACGCACTAAGGCACCAGCAAAGCAGACCATCCCAAGGATGCTAATCGCTGTTATCTCAAAACAAACCTGGAACAGGGCTCATAAAGAGTTTGAAGGAGCATTCACACCAGAAAAAACTGATATCATGTTTGCGTTGCGATAAAAAAATTGGTGATTCAACAAAAATTGAGCCATCTCACCCGAATGCAATCTGTAGATTGATATTATTTAAAAGAATAGAGAGACCCTAGTTTCCGAGAAAGAACATAAGCAGTACATATCCAGCATCCCTATTACTCAGTTCGGCCAGAAGAACCAATGAATCATGGATGTGCCAACGTATCCCATGGCCGACCCCTACCTACCTAACCTATTACCCAACAAAGCTAGTAATATACAATACTAAAAAATAAACTAGATATAAGAAAAACAAAGCATATAAACAACCTTACCCTATTTATTAGCGTACCTACTTGTTAAATTAAATTATTAGCCCTGATATATATTTCTAAAAATAAAATTGACTAAAAGAAATTGAATTTAGCAATTACAAGAAATAAGGAACAATAAAACTACAAAAATCTTCCCGATAAAAAGTGCATACAAGTTCTTAAATTTAACTATCTACACCTAACCTTAACGGAATATAACCTAATGACAAAAATCTAGCTCTCTACCTAGTAATACCACCCCGTAAACTAAACGAACCTACGAAATCACCAAATATATTCACAATGAATAACAACACCTCAAAAGCCGGGAAAAGAATGACGACGAAAACTGCTAAACCAGCTCGTCAATGGTTTAATTAGTCCTGAACCAAAGTTGCCGAGACTAACGCCAGTAAGCGCTAAATGACGCTATGAATACCTAAGAGTAAGGATAAATCCTTAATCTGAGATGAATACCGGTTTAGCGGAAGTGGGGGACTAACTTCCCTTCTTTAGACCCGGAATAATGAGACTACGAAGACGGCCGCTAGCGTCCGCCGCGGCGGCGCGCCGCCCCCTCAACCGAACCGTCGTCCTGTAGTGGCAATAAAAATGCTTCGTCGTAATTTTTTCTCAAGGGGACAGCTGTCATCGCTTTAATTCATCATAGAAAATATAATGGAAAGAAAAAAGAGATGCGATTGGAAAATTAACACTAAAGCGTGTCGATTTCATGACTAATGAGTGGATTGACTTAGGTAATATTGTAAGCTTCTCAATTTCCTCGATCGAAGTTCATCGAGGAGACAGATGAAGACGCGTAAGTGTTCTGTAAACTGCACTATAAAGAAAATAAAATATAATATCGCCATATTGAAATCTATGTGATTACACTCAACTTGAAGATTCACGGTATAGATGTCGTTATCGACTGTCACTTGGTGGAAAAGAGTCATCGTAAGAAGAATAACACACTTCGTTCCGATGACACTTAGATCTCTGCTGGAAGGAGGAATCACAATAGCTCCTGGTAGGATCACCCATTACAGATAGGTCGAAGGTTACATTCCAGGCGAGAGATAGTCCACGCAGCTTCTGTTGAGGCAAAGGCCAAGAAGAGGAAATTTGCGTGTAGTTACTTAACAGCTCCTAGGGACCCTCCCAAAAACCTAATTCCATTTGAGACATTGCCTTTGAAGTCGCGAGTGAGAAATTTTAGAAGTAAGAAATTTAACATTGAAATGTAACATTATAAATATCAACAGCAAAGCAAGGAAAAATTTTCTTCAACCATCTCGCTTTTTTATTTTATTAAATTTTAACTATTTAATCAAAGGTGATTTAAAAAACATTAATTTTGAATTAATACAACAATGTTGACTGTTTTTGCCTGGTACAAGCTCAAAAGTGACGAAAATCATGCAAAATAATTATGCAGACGAAAGTACGAATTGTGAATAATTAGAAGAGGATTTTAATGTTTCGCCGCGTTGGACTGATGAAAATACCAAACATTTGAAATACTTTACTATCTCCAGAAAATAAAATAAAGGGACAAAAAAGTATTTGTAAAACAATTTTATTCCCACATCGAGACACATCCCATCAATTCTTTTTCCAAACGAGCATTAATTTTGTCTTCGAGGCCCTTTGGCAAACTCCCTTTACTCCAATGCGATTTGTGTGAGCCTTTCTTGCAGCATTTCTTCCGCTCGCTGTGCATGTCTTCGACCATGGCCATGACCTTTCGCAGTGCGGATTCCTTATCGTCGTAAAAAACACCACAGTGAAAAACCCCGGGATTTTCGTGGTGCACCGTCAGGCACTCGTCCCGAGCTTGCAGATTTCGCCGGACGAATTCCTGCTCCACCAAAAGGGCTCCACTCAGGTTAAAACCGTCTCTGGCCTCACACCCGGACGCAGGATCCTCTCCGTTAGACGAGGCACCCTCGGAAGGAGTCTGAGGACCCAACCAACGGCTCTGCTTCGCCTCGAAGAAACTCTCGTTTCTGCTCACCCACCGCAGGTTCTTCTCGTGGACCGACACGCTTTCGGGCAAAACCAACACCAGCCTCGGCTTCCCGTAGAATTCAGACAGGTGGAGTACCAGAGCCGTGGTCAAATCGACCGCCGCGACGAGCACCCTATCCCCTCCACGGGCTGCCTTCAGCGCTTCGCACTTCTCGAATCCGAAGAGAAAGCCTTCGTCCTCGGAAACGCTCGCGAAAGCGCCGGCATGCAATAACTTCAGGAATTCCTCTTCCGTCACCGAGGTGGTCACGTTTGAACGCCTCCGGGTGCATTCGGCGGGGTCTCCGGAGGACTTCCTCGAATCCCCGTTTTCTTTTTCGCTCCGGAGGGGCGCGGGCGACGACGGTTTGGTCGTGAGCACATTCGCCACGTATACCTTTTCCGGCATTTTTTCGAACAAATGTTGGCACAGTTCCTTATTCCCGGAACCTTCGGGACCGACAAGCAACATCACGGGATATGGCGAATGCAGGTATGGCAGAGCGTCGAGTTCGGGACATGACCAGGGAACGTGGTTGTCCCTTCTCAGTTCCGATGCAGACAGAAGATCTTGCACCACTCGAGCGGCCCTGAAAGGACATGAGAATATCAGCAAAAGGCCGAATGCCTTCCCATCTCGCTGTTGGTGAGGTTTCCGCGTGGTGTATCTTAGACGGGAGCATGTTTATTTTAGGTTCAAGGAGTTCGTTTTACGGATGGCATTCTGCCTTGTGTGCTCACGACAGTTTGAGATGTCTAACCTGAAGATCCCGGGGCCGGATCACGCAAAAAATCTGCAGTACATGAGAGCATGGTGGACGGAAAGGACCTAGTATTTATTTTTGACGCACCGAAACACGTCGATCATTTATATATCATTTTCATATATTATCGTGTATCGAATGGATTGGGAGAAACGCAAACAGTTCTGAATCTATCGTCGACGCAATGCGACACTTTTGAACTGATGTATGACTCAATTTCACAAAATGGAGTAAATGTAGGAATTCTCGTAAATTTTCCCCCGGACTGAAGTTGAAATTGTGGGACGTGTCCCGGACATTCCTGACGCCTGGTGACCCTACCAAATAGGTGCCAGAAGGCAGACGCATGGGCCATGCACATAGGCTGCAGGCACGGCGATGGGAAATCCGTAGCTCGCTCGGGCGTTAACAGTGGTGAGAAGGGGAGAACAGCATCATTTTATACAATAAATCTTTAACGTACAAAAACGTTAATGCATCATATGCCATTCGAAGATTTGTTTACTAGAAACTTCCTCTTCGTGGTTTCGAAACGACGTCAATTACGGCAGTGCGAAATATTTGAAGGATATTTTTCATCGTTTGAGTGGCGGCGCTCTAAACCGAATCTCTCCGAAAAGAAACACCGCGCCTTGTGGAATTAGGTAAGAAAAAATAATCTGTCCTTTGCGCATTTTCTCAGATTCCCCAATCATCAATGTCATTCTTTTCGTGCATGTTTCTCTAATCAATGCTCACAAATTTCTTCTTCTAACACCCTTACTTAATCGGGTCATTTTTGGTGCAATGGGTACCTGAGATATCCACTTTAAAAACACGCTCTCCCCTCTCAATCTCCTTTTAGGAAGTATTACTGACATGAAGATAAACCTGCTATTCAAAAAACTATTTAACAAGATCAGTCTGAAAAAAAAATCACTTGCCATAATTTTCTTCAATTTCGGGATTTTCTATTTGATAATGGTCAACATTTCAAAAATGCCTTCAATTCCTAGGCTTTGCCTTTTCCATTGGAATGAAGACTACTAAATGTTAGAGACATTTTTCGTTTGTCGAAATCGCTCGTAATGAGTAGTTAAAGTTCGCAGTCAGGATCCGCGCACTATTATTTTAAAATATAATTAACATGTAATTAATCACCTGAAGAAGGGATTTTTATGATAAATTATTTCTGATGGTCTTTGAGCTTCCAAACATGACGTCCTCACTTTGTTAAGATATAAAAGTGATGGGACAATAAACAAGGTCGTTTGATGAAAATTCTTGAATTTGCATACGGAATTGCCAGTCATGTCCAAGTATGACAGCTTGTGAAGCTCGCATAGGTACATAATCTGAAAAGAATAACGCATTTTCATATTTTAGTAATAAGAATGATACAAAGTATTGTATTTAGAGAAAAATATTTGAAAAAGAAAAGATATAAAAGCAAAAATATTTCATCTAGCTGAATTTTAAACAGTGAATTTTTACTCGATAGCTTTAAAGAGGTTTGAGACGATCGCTTACTTTGGCACAACTTCATTTTTATGATGTTCTTCTACAATGGTATGTCTTTCGTTTTATTGTTATGTGGAAATATGTCAAATCAAATTGAGCAATAACTTACACGAGAACGAAAGGTATTACAATACAATCTACACATAATGAAATCATTAGAAATATGTGAGGTGTGTTGGAAGAGATTTAAATGCAAAGCACTAGTTGGTAATGCGCACTATATTGCATAGAATCCGTACGCACCCCCTCCCCCTGGTATTTGTTGTTCCCTCAAAGTTTAAATAACACGAGGATTAGGTTTTTGGTAACTCAGTCATTTAAACCTGCCGATAATATAAGGTGAAATGCGATGACACTCCTAAGAAAGGAGGGACCAAAGGGAAAGTAATGATCATTGAGGAAGCTTCGTTTGCCCTTTCGCCTCACTCCGAATTTCAACCTGCTGGGGTTTTTTCTGTCGAATTTTCAACACCTTGGTGGTGTTAATCAAGCCAAAAGTGGACAGTGTTAATTAATTGATTTATTTAATTGAACCTTCACGCAAAAATTCCCTATAGAATTTTTTAAATACCTCTCCGATTTCCTCGATGAGGTTGTCTTGCAGGAAGAGTGAGCGCAGCCAGTATGTCCCTCGCAGCATTTTGAGTGACCTCAGTTTGTTGCGTTCCAAGTGAAGTTCGGTGAGCCACTTCAGGGATCTGATTCCGACGTGCGTCTTGAATCTGTTCGCGTTGATCCGATTGATCAGGCTCGTCTGCGTCTTGTCCGGCGTCGCCCTGATCTCGCTCTCAACCACAACGCTCTCAGACGATGAGGTGGTTTCGGACGTCTCGGCATCTCTGAGGAATCCTTCGGCCACCACCGCGGGTGTCCCTGGGTCAACCAAATCGTAGACCTCGAAGAAAACCTCGGCCCGCTCGACGGCCGTCGAACTTTCCCCGCCCTCCTCGGGATGACCCTCGACCCCCGCCCGATCCAATCGGACGAGGCTCTCCTGCAGGTCTTCCCCGCGACGAAAGAGCACCTCCAAGCTCTTGCAAACCGGGACATCCGACTCGATCAGTGCGCGCGGACATCCGTTGGAACGGGTGAACAGCACCACCACCCCGTCGTCCTCACCTGGGTCCTCGTAACCCACCAGGTCGAGCACATTCCCCCTCGATCCCCCCTCGGTCCGGAACAGCATCCTCACCTCTTCTTCTTCCTCCTTGGTACCGGTCCCTCCCCAGGACGCCTCCACACTGCTGCCGTCGTAGTCGCCGCTGTCCCATTCTGGACCCGAGGAGCACAGGACGCGCACTTCTGGGTCGTCCCACTCCTCGTACAGCCTCTCCGTCACCTCCTCGTCCCCGTCTTCCTGCATGCTCCTCTCTCCCTCCCCTAGGGTCGACTCCCGTTCGTGCAGCACCTCCACCTCCTGCACCGCCGACCGCGACTCCCGGCCGGTGAGTCTCCTGTCGATACCTTCCATTTGCTGCCTCCGTCCCTTGGCGAAGCAAGGATCGTCCGGCTCGTAGCCTTCCCACTCGTAGTCGAACATGCTGGAGACGCTCAAGGCGTCCGGCGAAGCCTCTTCCCCCCATTCAACCGAGTGGGAGGTTGGTCTCGGAGAAGGGTCATAACTTTTTCTGATCGACCCGGCCGGTACGCTCGGGCTGCGGACGGAGTCAGACGTGGTGTTGCTGGGATCATCCTCCTCATCGCTAAACCCACTAAAGCGTTCCGAGAAGTGGAGTACCTGCAGGCGACGCCTCCGAGTCGGATAATCGCCCTCGATATTCTCCAAATAACTAGCATCCATGACGCTGATATCCACTGAGCTGTGTTCGACGCCTGAAGGTGGCTTTCTAACCTTGTACAGGACTTCTATTGGTATTTTTTCTTTTTTCCGATCGGTTTCAGTGAATAAGACCTCCACTGTTTTTGGGGATGGATATTCTTCGGCGGTTGAGAGGTTTTCGGAGGCCTCTCCTCCTTCGTTCTCCTCTATCATTTCATTCCCTTCGACTTGCCTCTTCCTAATCACTCGAATGGTTGGGAGAGGCATGTCATCAGCGGCGGACAGTGGTTCAAGGAGTTCAAGAGGAATGGAAATATCGTCTTTTTCGAGTGAAAATTCTTCACCACATAGAGTTTTCATACTGTCCGACCTAATTGTAATTCCTTCTCTCAGGTCGCTCCAAGTAGTGGAATCGCCGTGTCCCATCGCCGATTCTTCATTTCGAATGTTAATCCCTGATGGACCATCTATACTTTCATATCGCTCATCCTCGTACAGACGTCCCGTTTCCCCTTCCCAACTCGAGATTGAATTATCCGACAGGATTAGATTGTGCACGCACAGTCCGTTCAAGCCCTCCACGCTAGAGATGAAATTGTTGGAAACATTCAAAGTGTGCAGTATAGTGAGGCTTGCTAGACCACACCGACGTGTACTGTCTTCAGGGCATCTTTCGCCTCCTCCGGGATTAGCCTGCACGAGATCAAATTTGAACTGTAGTCCTCAATGGGGTAATGTTTTGGAACGTGTGTTTCACTTTATGTTAATCAGTTGGAGATGAAGTCCGGGAATTTCTGTTCCAATCGCAATAAACGATAACAAACAAACGGACGTTTATTGTGAGTTTTCACCTCAAAAACTATTTGCGAATTTTACACGTTATTAATTTAAAGTTAAAAAAATAAATGCGATAGATCACATTAAACTCATTCACAGTCACTGTCACACAACACAGTCACTTTTTCCTAAAAATAGGAGCTGAAATGGACAAAATATTAACATTTTATTTGAAGGATGCCGAATACTTGCCGTGCATAGTATACTTGACTTAACTAGTGGGAGATTACACCTTTCCTCAAATTCTCATTACATATACCTATCATTCTGACACCATATGCTTATCACTGAACGAAAACAAATGAGCGAGGACTTCATAGATTACTCTAAACTGCGAAAAAGTCAATGCCAAATTAACCTTTCATAGTTTATCATATGAATTCATTATTTTCACGGTGAATTATAGTTTACAACCCTGTTTCGAATTGTCAAGAATAATGATAAAGTTTCCTTGCATGAATAAATTCCACTTTAGGTGTCTTACTCACTATGATAAACTGTCATTTACATTATATGCCATTGTCATCTATCAACAAGTAAGGAAGCATAAGCTCTGTAAAATAGCTTTCTTACGCGAACAAGTAATTTTCATATGCATAATGTGAGTTTTAATGAGCTCTCATAGCAAAATATGAATGACTAAATATGTCAACACGAGAATCGATAGCAACTAACAGCCTGGGAAAATACTTTTTCCTTTCTCATGAAATTCCAGGTAGGCCTTTGTCATGCAGTAAACTATTAAGTGTGCCACAAATTGGATAGATTTTCTTTAAATACTCTGTTTTTCAAGAATATCTTCTTCTAAGAATTTATTAACGAAGTAAATATAAAATTATCGACTATATATGTTCTGCCATTTTTTTAAATTCCGATAATATTTATTACTAATAGTATTCAATAAAAATAGACTTCTTTAAAGAAGACTAGAAAATATCCCATGACATCTGAAGCTGTGAAACCAACCAGTAGCACAGGAAATTTTAAATTCACATGATATTATTGAAATTGCTTGTTCTTCCTAGTGCAGCTCTTTCGAATGTTTGATGTTGGTTTTTTTCTCTTCAAACACAGGACCCTTCATCTCAATGAATCAAATCAAAAGGAAAGTTGAATGAACTAATTTCGTCGTAATCACGAGTATCAGCGTATTTCGTTCACTTCCGAGAAACTTTCAACTCCCAGCACATCGTGCGCAGCTATTTTCGATTGGACTGCTGCGAGCGGAAACTTACCTTTTTCCTTCCCGTGATAGGGACACGATCCTCACTCCTCAAGTCAGATATGTGGTTGTGAGATAAGTCGAGATAAGATAAATAAGGGTAATGGGCCCAATGTTTTGGTCCTTCAAGGCCCCGAACCAAGTTGTGTGAATAATTGACCCAACGAAGCTGGCTGACTCCGTTCCCGTACAATGCCCAACCGTACGACGTCAGCTGAGTAATGCTTCTTGACACATTTCCTTCGATGTCCTCTTCCCCAGGCTCGTCAACGTTCCAATACCATTCGGGATACATGAATAAAAGTTTTTTCAATCTGAAATCAAAGGATTAGGTAGTAGCAATTACATTTGGATGCAATCAATAGACATGTAGGTCATACGCATGAGCAATGAGGGTGATTTGCCCTGCTAATATTATAATAATATTTTTGTGATTTTAATTAATGATGTAATTAGCATAACGCATTCTAAAATGCGCTCAAAATTCACTTTTCCAAAATTATCAAATCCACGTTTTTCATCAGCGTAGGCTTGACAACCTTTACTTTCCCGGTCCCATAACTTCTCTTACAAAAAAATAGCTTCAAATCCCACCACCTCGGACAAAAAGCTATGATTGAGCATGCATCTGTATGTGCCAAGACAAGACTGCAATGGAGACAAAAAAAAGGAGAAGAGAGGCAACCCTTGGAAATATAATTAATTATGTTTTCCTTGTGAAAAGTCATTTAATGTCAGTGTAAAAATTACATTTTAGCATCATGGCTGGAGGCCAATTTTCTTCAAGTTTTTAACCAACCCATCCAATTTTGAACACATTTATTAAATATTCAGACAGCACCTCAGTATTTTCTCTCTCCTGCAAGGAACCTATACATATCAAGAGGCTGAATGGAAAATTCAATGCGAAGGTTAAAATGTCGATTTCTCCGGGCAGGTTAGGTTTGGAGGGTAAATCGAAAGCCCGCTAACCATCAAGAATTTGAATCTCGCCGTGGTCATGGGCGTTGTACTACCTATATCTGACGGTTCGGCCCACGGAAAACCCGGTCATGAGCCAAAAGAAGCGTATCCCTGGCGACACGGACACCATCACAACGTCCGAAAAAATAAACGAAAACAGTCATTCCATATCACGTTCGCAAGCCTGATTCTCTCTTCCGAGACAAATCGGTCTTGCCAGTTTTGCACCTCACATGCTGCGGGCGAACGCGGGAGAGAGACAAAATCGACAGGGGCATGCGCCAAACCACGTAAACAAAAGCATGACACCCATTTCTTCGGGGGTCGATGAATTTTTCAGCGGGAGTTTGAAAATGAGGAGGGTATTGACCGGTCGGCCGGTTACTCCCACTCTGGGCAGGGTCGGGTTCCTTTAGGTGTTTCCCCACGCGGGCGTCGCGTGAACACAAATCGGGTGACTCACGGCAGGGGCAAGTCAGACCGGTACGTGGAAGCCTGCGAGGAGAAACGCTGCGACGCTAGGGCAATCGACGTTAGCAGGTGCCAGAGAGCGAAGGAAAAAGACCCACTTAAAATTATCGCTGAGTCAGGAAGAGAATTATTGATCAGAGTCAGCTCCGCATCGAGAGAGGTCGAAACCGTACGAAGGGCATTAGGAATCTTCAAGAATCTAGGAGAACATCATCTTTCATTAGGAGATTAATATATTGCTTATATCAATGACTCTCAAAATGTTCGTCGCGATTCGATGGGGGAGGCGTGAAATTATGTCAAAGATTGATGAATTAAATGCTTAGAAAATAAAATTAAAAAGCATGACCCTCAAAATTCCCTTATTTTTGAAAACTTAACTTCAACTAACCTTTTCAGGATTGATAAGTTCTGGGTGACTGCTTTGCATATAGTAATTTATTTAACCAGCGGTGGCGTCGTCATGGTCTAAGAATTGTGCAGGGGCAAATAAAACATGTTATGCAATCCACGAAACACGCGAGCACTGCCATCAACGGAACTTATGCTAGAACTATACTCTATTCAAATTTTGGAGGTGAAGTTACAAAGTTAACACAATGCAAAATTATTACGTTTAGATGCCAATAGTTGTGCATCGTGCTTGGGACGTCATAAAAGTGTTCAGTATTCCATAGTAAAATAATGAGCAATATCTCAATCGCAGGAGGAAGTGTTGTGGGACATTTTAAGCTAATCCTAATTCATCAATGGAGACGGGGACATCCGACCTTTTGAAGTTGGGAAGAAAATTTCGTTGTGACTGTTTCCGGTTTCTAAATAGTCTCACCTAAAGTTCGTGTTCTTCCTAATCCGGCGAAAATACGGCATAGGGCAACGCAGTCATCCTCGACACTCTTGACCACGCCAAGACATCAACCTCCCACGACAAAATTAATTTAGGCGGTTCTCGGCGATATAGGCAGAATCGGACTTAAAGAGGTTGGGAGGGCGGCAACTGCCCCCCCCCCCTCGCCTCCCCGTGGCTACGCTACTCGTAATCAGTGCATTCAATTATTTTGTTTCATACTTACGAGTTTCCGGTGTAGATGATCCCTTGTAGAAAGTGACATCTGTAGAAAAGTACTAAAGTTTTTTTATTCTATATATATTATATCAGTTTTCCGCTAACCTAATAACTACTCGGTGTATTCTCAAAATACATTCATTATAATTTCTCGATAAGGAGAAAAAAACGTCGAGTGGAAATATGAAATATGAAGATTATAATTTTTGGACGCTCCTGACACTCTACTGAAGAAAATTATCGAAACATGTTAGGCATTTGTGGTATTTTTCTTTCCTTTTCCTGAGCACGAGAGACTATAAAACGTCGCTCAAAATGATCTGAAAGCCGCGACAAGACGAAGCGAAGCGCGTGCTTTGAGATGTTTACCCAGGAACAACAGTCGTCTGGCGAGGATTGGCAGAGAGGAAACGGCCCTCCTAGCTGCTGTGATAAGGTGAAACCTAACCGCTGCGGGAAAAAGGAACGACTTTTTGTTACAATCGTCCGTTGTCACAAGACTTCGAAGAATAAAGAGGGAGTGCCATGTTATCTTGGGAAGGAACCCGAGTTTTACTCAAGAGCGTAGAATAAAACCGATTGATTGAATGGAATCTCATAAATAACACTTTGGGAAGAAGGTACAGATGATGTCAAAGGAGGAGTACAGAGGATCGATCGTACAACGATGCACCATATATTACGCACACAAAGGCGTGATAGAATGCAAATGGTCTCTCTTCCTATATCCTGCACTTACGTGTCACGGATTTCAAATCCTTGATCGTAACTCCTCGATGCACGAGCACATAGGTAGTACCTGAACACAGTTTTATGACGGTGTTTCTCAAAAACCGGCCCGCGGCCCTACAACTCCTTCAATTCTGCCGAAATGCTATCGGGAAAGCACTTACCTATGTCGGATTTTTTATTTCCAGGCGTTCGCATGGCATTCAACGTTAAGGGGATTCAAACCTTACTTTTCAAAAAAATGAAAAGTTCCAACATTTTATTATGCTCTATATTTGGTGAAGTCACAAAATCCGCAAGGGTTTTTTGAGACATAATCACTCAGACGTCTTGGTACTTGGCAGGCAGGAAAAAAACACAAAAAGGAAGTGCAAAACACAAAAAGGAAGTGCAAAACACAAAAAGGAAGTGCAAAACACAAAATGGTTAGATAACAGCAATACATTATATTCCTTGGCACCTTTTTATTTTTAAGGCTTGAAAAAATTCAAGGAAAAATGCCTCTTCCAAACAATTTTCTTTTCTTGGGGGAGGAAGGTGATAATTATGGGAGGGACGCGGGAAGGCCGTTACGCTCGGCACGAAAAAATTCCTCCCTTGGACCCCTACGATGTAATTTACGGAAGACCACGGGAAGCAGAGGAATGAGCACATTCTAAGGCACCAAACCATTACCCAAAATCGTAGTGGAATGAATCAAGGTTAGGAAGAACTGTAAATGAAGATTAAGGATGAATTACGAGAAACATGATATCGCGCCATCACTGCAAGGAGGTATGAAGAAATGAAGGGGTATTGGCAGAGAGTAAACATTGCTGGACTGCCACCAACCAAACCTAGATTTTATAATCGCCAATGCATTTTAAGTACTTCTGGAAAATATTTACATAAAAATCACGCTTCACAGCCACATTCCAATGGGATTAGTATGTAGCCTGCTGCCTTCCCACACCCGGGTTCGATCACTGTGCTCGCGAATCCAACTATTTCGGAGGGGCAAGCGACCTAAGTAGTACCGCAGAGGAAAAAATTAGTAAACCTTTCAAATTGCAAGGTCCGTTCTAATAAAGCGTAGGCATAATAACATATAGGTAGCATAACACGGCAATATACCTTAAGGTATTTCGAAAGGATCATCATGTTGAATACTGACTACAAAAAACTCAAATAAAAACTGCTCCCGACTCGTTATTTCAACGCAGATTCAAAACTCTTCTTAGCAATGCGGTAAAAATTAATACCTTTATTACAGCGGTTAACTCTCATCGCATTCGAATTATTCTTATGAAATTATCACTTTATAAACGATACCATGCATGTGGGTACCCCACAAACATATTGAATAAATTAATTTTCATCGTATTAAATTAAGATGCGAAAAGAAGTACTAGAAGAACGTCCTTCTCATGTACCCATGTTGTAACGGTCCATGCTCCAGTTTGTAACAGCATAATTATACTCGAACGCCTATGATATCACATTTTGAGCGTTAGTATGTAGTTTTAACTATTTCAGAGCAATATATTTAAGTCGCCTTACGCTTTAAACATGGCGGGGCCTATGTTATCGAATACTTTCGCTACGGAGTGGAATAGTAGTGGCAATACTCTATTCGCGCAGCAGCTTATGAGCCATGAACATCTTACAGAGCGTTGCATCTTAAGTTACCTACAGAGGTGTATTTTGACCTGTAAGAGACTTCTTGAAATATATAACGACCTACAAACTGTTTTGTAAGAAAACTCATTTATACTAAGGCGAAAACGCTGTGTAATGTACTTTTCACGAAAACCTTATGATTATAATTCTGAAAATATTATTGAAATAATTATGCGAATCAGTTTGGGAATTCTCGAACGAAAAAACTATCAAAAATAGAGACGGAAAGAAAAGAAATTTCTGATAGGGGAACCGTAATATAATCTATTAGCAAAAGAATGTATTAGTACTCGTAGATTGCACTCGAAGTAACTTATAATGACATTAAATCTGACACAATATTTAACATGAGTCTAAATTTCTCGGGACATGACTTAGAAATTACAATGTTACATTTTTTTCTCAATGCTGTCTCGTAAATTGGCTTTCAACTTTGAGAAACGGGAACCGGGTTCAATTCCTATCTGCGTGAGAGTCGAATTGACTTGGAGCGGAATTAAAACCTCCTTTAGGGCCAGTTCTCTCGCAACAAAAATTAATTCGGTTGGAAATATTTTTTTAGAAGTGTACTTTCAAATTTTGTCATTTGCAAGTTTTAGGAGAACGTGCCTTCCTAACGAGTTCGCGCAGCGAACTCGGCAATGGGCTAACGACCGCTTGGGAAATAGGTCAGCGCGAAAGCGGAAAGTGAATGGAAAGGAAAGAATGCCAAAATAGTCAGTCAAAAGTGGCATGAGTGGCATCGAAACGGCGGTCTAAAAGAAAAAGAATTTATGGTTTGATATTTTTTTCCGTGGAAGGACTCAAATCATTGGATCGAGACCATCCGTGAAATGTCAGCACTTACCTTTGACTATGAACCGTAAAAATATCCACATTTTATTAGGCATTGCCCTTGGTCCAAATTATTTTCGTTTTAAAATAGTGACGCTTGGAATTCAGGCATTGCTTTTTAAAATTCACACGAGCAGCGATAATATATTTTCCGGTTTAAGAAAAAAAACTGCCTGCCATTTAAGGAATTTATCACTTCTTAGCACTGCTTAACATAAAAATCCATTTGAATTGCATTAAATCGTTCTACTGTCCCACATACACCCCCCTTTGTGAGGTGCAAAACATTGTTTTCCTCCTTTGTCTCCTTCGCCAACCTTTTTCCCTCCAATCAAGGCCATCAAAACCCCATAACCTCTTAATGTTTCAATCCTCCATTTTTCTTGGCTTCTCCAGATTTCTCCCAATAATCTTCTCACTCTACCCCTAACATCCTTAGCACTTCTTCATTTGCTTCCTTCTCGCCCTTTTCTCCATTCTCCCCCATGCTCATATCTCGAAAGCCTTCAATCTAAGTTATCACCTTGCCTCAAATACCGAGATTCATAATAATACGACGCTCCACTCACTATCATAGGTCTATTTTTTGGGCCTCTACGTAACGCACTCCGTCCTGCAAATTCTTCTTTAGCGAACGCATTCCTCTCCTAAGTCCTCACTGCTATGCCCAATTTCGCATAGAATTAGGCTCAAAGCTTCAGGCTTGATCTGGCGGAAGGAAGCAATAATGAAGAATTGAAATAATTGCACCATTCCTTAGTATAAAATGACTTACTACGACGCGCACTTCGACTCACTAACCATCAGCAGGTACAAGACAGAAGGATCAAGCAAGTTGAAGAATATGTACACAAGGAGAGTAGGAAGCTCCGCACCGGGGGGGGGGGGGGGGGGGGGGGG